>JAQBSW010002184.1:0-109037 GCA_029291075.1 Eudiplozoon nipponicum | reverse complement strand
TTAAATTAGTCAGTACCCTTTTTATTCACCATGTTCACATTCAATTAGCTTTGTCAACCAGCAAAGATCATGGCATTTCGTTTTTTTCATTAATACAGTCTAAAAGCTTATTTTAGACGAAGAAAACAATATGCGTTATTTGAAAATGTAGAACAGTTGGTCGGTACAATCTACTATATGATTCAGTAATGAATTAGGAATGGAGTTAACTTAAAATATTGTCTTCGCCCATGCGTCTTCAAAACCAAATAACTATATTTAGCATATACGGAGCCTGTAAAGGGTTTCAATAAAATGGTTTGCGAAATACCGATCCTGTACCGTTTGCCAACATAAAAGATTTATGAATAGAATAAATTTCACCAAAATTAAGAAATACTACTTATGAACCTATGTTACTGGCCTTGATCGACATCAACTGGCTCATTTTACGTTAATCACAACATCATTCAATGAAATATATTTTTTTGTTGCGGAGAGGTAATATATGCAAGTGTGTATTAGGTGTTGCGCATTTAGTAACAAATTAGTTCAAATATAAACGAAATGGTAAAATAAAGTGGCCAGGACGCACATATAAAATCCCATGTGAACATTAGCGTCGTGCTTACTAGCGACTCATAATTATAAGCCGGTCTTGAGCCCTAGGTATGTGGGACAATTGGATGGTACAATCCCCTATACGAATACATATACCAGCAGTACTAGAGATAACTTCATATAAATTCTACAACAACGCGACTTCAAAGCCAACCTACTTTATATAATGTATAACAAAATTGTAAAGGGAACCAACACAATGGTTTTCGGTATAAACTAAATTTCAACACAACTGAGAATTACAACCAAGTACGAAAACGAGTTAATATCGGAAATCCTCACACTGGTGATGCAGTCGACACTATTTACCAAATTTCGTAGTAATCTTGACACCGTTGTGCAGTCGAGTATAATATTTGCGGAACTATTGGGGCTGAGAATCGCATGTCTGATTTCAAATCGTATATACCTATATATATATATATATATATATATATATATATATATATATATATATATATATAATATGCATTGCGGTTTGGACCTTCTTCGTTAAATTTCCGTCGTGTTCTGAAGATAAACATAAAGTGTCGAAAGACATCGTGTGACTGAATTTAGTACATCTACATTGTGCGACTTATTAAATGCAATGGGGTTGGTGTTTATCTAAGTCTCGCAATATTGATTTGAAGAAAGAGATCTCAAATTAATTTGAAGCAAGACGAGTTCCGATTGGTCTGAGGGCAAGACAAAGTTCAAATGAGGCCCACTGCTTAGATTTCCGGCCCCTCTGTATCTTTATCAATTCAGTTCTTAGAGACTATGGTTAAATTTTTTAATGTTATGGCAATTCTTACATCCTATACATTTATTTAAATTAAAAGATTTAACGTCTTATAGGCATTACTCGATCTTGGACCAGAAGCATTGCTGTCTGGATAATTTGTATCAGAGCTCAAAAAAGGCTTTCCTGTCTATAATCGGCTATATGCATAATGTAAAAATAATAAAAACGGTAATTTATAGCCCAGAATATACGACGCTGTATAACAGTTTCAATTAACATTCCAAACGTTTAGAAATGAATATATCGTCTATATAAAGCTTACGGGCCGTAGCAAATCTGGCTTGCTGGGCAAATGCTAGTTAGTCTGCAATAGCTATTCTTCTGGAACAGCGAAATTAGTTTATTCGTTCTGTCGTGTTTTTTTACAATTATCCACCATTTTTTCAAATGTCCATTCACTAAAGTCCCACAATCCTGCCTACGGAAATGTTATCAATTTTTGGTGCGAAAATTTCCGTTTTCGGAAACAAAATGTACGATAACCGCATGTCTGCCGCGTATTTTAGCACAATTAAACAACATGTAATATTACACACACGCACACACAAATGAAAATTATATATATATATATATATATATATGTATATATATATATATATATATATAGCATATATATATATATATATATGAATGTGTTTGAATGTATTTGTGCTTTGCTGTGTGTAATAAGTTTAATGGTATAGAGTGCAGTGAAACAGATATTTTCTTAGTGAGTAGAATGTAGTCTCCTACAGCGAAGATGTAATTAGATTTTACACAACGTGGCAGACATTTTGGAGTAATAATCAAAATCGAGAAACACGCATATGCAACTGGCGTAAGGTAATTTGAAAAAGGTTTTGTTCTTCTAGTTGGATATTGGCAAATTGTGAGATTACGTGGAATTTATTGTACTAAATAGCGTATGCAAGAAAACATCTGTGCGGAGAAGATTAAGAACGGATAATTACCTTTATAGACATAGGTGTATTCTGAAATAAATAGAAAAACTATTCATTAAGTAGAAATATGACTATTAAAGTGTAATAAATAAGCATGTAGTTTAGTTACAAATCTGCATGTATTAAATAATATTGAGATATGGATGAATCGTGTAGATAGTTTATTTGAAGAATGAAAAATTTTTCTATATCTAATTCTTTGTTCATTTAATAATATATTATTTTATATATTAATTTTATATGTAATATTAATTTATAAATTTGGACATAATAGTAAAATTTCTTCCAGTTTTGCTATTTTAATAATAACTTTTTATCACTGCTATAAATAAACACAGATTTTTGTGCATAATCTGTAAAAGTAAATTGCAGCTAGATTTTGAGATATACTAATACGTAATAATTGCAAACAGCATCTCTTTTAAAATATAAGGTTTTTTAATTATATTTTTGTTTTTACATAATTGTGAAGGATATGCAAAATCTGGCATTAACAAACGTATTCGCCGGTAAGTATGCCTAAGTAAACTGAAGAGCAAAATAATTTGAGATAGTTTTCAAGGAAATAATTTGTTATTTCTCACGTTTTGAGGTTAACAATAAGACATTTCGAAAGAAGTGGTGCGCCCAGGGTTTATATTGTTTCAAAATATTTTCTTTAAGTATTTAAATATTAATGTTAATTTATATATCAGACAAGCATATTTACTAAATAATTTTACCGGTGAAAATCTGTGAAATAGTTACACGTCAAATTAATGAATTCCTTAATGCATGTAAGGAATATATACATAAATATAGCAAATTAAACTTTAATTGCAGGAATGAATTCTAAATTATATATATATATATATATATATATATATATATATATATACATATATATATATATATATACATATATATATACATGAACAAGTTTTGGTGGTTACTCAACCTAAATACGTTACAAAACAGTAATTAGATTAATAAACTAGACCGAATTCATCCTCGTTGAGTTTTAATCTGTAGTTTCCAGATTTTCCGAAGCTAGGATTTGAATTCTGGATCATTCAGTTTGTATGTAACTCATCCCTTACGCCACCCGAGCTGCACTCTATATTCAGTTTATTTACAAATGCTTTCTATCAAAATATAAGTAGCAAGACTGCACCAAACGCAGCTTAGCTCAAATCCGGGCCGTGGAAAATCTGGTAATCTCTTGGTGAGTACCGCATATGTAAAAAACCAGCATATTTTTTCAATCGCATTTTCTGTAATGCACTGTACTAAGTTTAAATTGACATCATAAACAGAAAACTTCCTGTATCTTTACATTGATTGAACATACACACAAACATATATATATATATATATATATATATATATATATATATATATGAAATATAATATATAAAATATTAAGGCAGTGATTTTATTAATGTATATAAGATATATATATAGCATATATAGAAATACATATATATATATATATATATATATATATAGCAGGGTATATAATAGTGAAAGTATTTTCAAAAGCCACCTTCAAATGAATAAATTCTCATTAACATGAGTAAAGTTTTTCTATGCAGAAAATAGGTTAAATTATGTTAACCTTGTTTTTAAATAGTCCTGAATTAATGTACCCACGAAACAGTTCAAACAAGAAGGAAAGGAAGAAGGTAAATGCGAAACGTTATATAAGGTTGCCTTATCAAAATGTGCATCAATATTGCGCATTACACACGTTGGGTGCAAGGTTATTTCTTTTGGTGCCTCCCAATGGTGGAATGGAATTGTACATATTTTTATACTAAAAGGGCGATTCAGTTTCATTAATTTAAAATAAAAGCAGTTGGCGAATACATTATAAATCAAGTTTGCGTGCTTGGTATAAGCACCAATCCCTTTATATATATATATATATTTCTCAATACAAATTAAAAATTGTATAAGTTAGCGTATGTCATTCATCGAGAAGTTCGGGATCATCTGTATTGATGATGCGTCAAGTACTGTCCAGAATTTTGCACGGACGGGTCTCCCATTGTGTCATTCTAACGCACTCTACACACAGTTTTCATTTATATAAAAATTGAAGAATTTAGTTATCCTTTCCTACAGGTGGAGTTTATGTAGCATTATTTTCGACCTAAAGTTCCACATGCGCAATCAATAACTGATTGATTATAGAAATCTTCAATTCAAGACCACTTTCCCTGGCGATGTTGGGTCTTTTATATAACAACAGATTGGGGGTGGCTTGTTGGAACATTATGTTAAAAGAGATGCCACACAGTTTTAAAGGTTAATAAAAAATATTAGCATACAACCGAAAATTGTGTGAGGCGTAATCCTCACCTGCGCGGTCAATGATTGTTTAATCTTATAAATCTTTAATTTAAAACCACTTCCACATGGAGCGTGGTTTCTGTTCATTAATGTCAGATTTGGAATGGTTAGATGGAGCTTTATGTAGCAAGAGTTGCCAAAATGCTCCACCTGATAAAAGTATTGCCAAAAATTCGAAGGTAGTGAATAAATGAAAATTGTTTGCAATGCGTGGTAGCGTGGGGCAATGTTTGCCGTCCCAGAGTCTGAAGCAAATTTATTTTGGATTCATCTGTTCCAGGGCAAAATTGTGCACAGTACTTGTCTAGTTTCTAATAATTGCTGTTAAACATTCGGTTAAATATAATTAAAAACACGTGTAAGTTTATCGAGCGACTTTTTTTGTGTCTATGTAAATTCCCCTTTGCACGCGCCAGACTAATTGTTTTACACTTACATTGATAAATGAAGCAGTTACGGATGCTATTACTGGCTTTGCATAATTAAAGTTAATGTGAATACACGATTGGCAAAATCCATTTTGAGTAAATGAACAAGAGTTAGTGAAACAATAATTTTAATTACGAGAAGAAGTTAAATTTACTAAAGGTAACAAAATAAAATTAGTAACATCACCTAATGAAAGAGAGATCGAAGTAATATTGTTAAAAATGTGGAACATTGAACTCGAATGTTGATTGATACGTGTTGCATTCTACAACGGACTCAAATTAATAGGTAAAGTAACAGAACCAAAAGGCCTCGTTGCAGAAAACAATGATGAGGTAAAATAATCAACACACGTTTGCACGAAACGATTACTTGAAATTCACATTCAAGTTAGCCAATGAAGATTTTGCCGTTGTCTTCTTAAATAAAGCAGATTTCACTAACGAACCGAATTGAATCGGAATGCATTTCAAGTTTTCGCGTCTTTTACACCATCTCTTGACTGCTGATTAGGCCTCGAATTGACAAAGGACCAAAGACGTGCCAAGGCCAAAGGCTGATCAGGCAGCGCGGGTAGACATTGTTCAAATGCTCGTGTTGTGAAGTCCTTCGTTGAAGAATTCGCGCTGAGCCGTCGGCGTTATTACGCTGTTCTTGAATGCATGGCTGGAAATATTAAATTTGGCTGGCAACGCAATACAAGACAAAACACAAATACATGCCTCTATTTGGACAGATAGGCAAGTTCATTTAGTAAGTACTTATCACCAAAAACAGAGTATGCTTGTAATAAATGTAAGAGCCTTCGTTTTAATTTATAGAGCGAATACTAATTGGTTTTCTGGTAATGATGACTTGCAAGAGTTAAAGATGAGTTTTTGTACACAGCAAAACAATTGAGTGTAAAATAAATTTAAAACTAACAGGCAATAGAGATAAGATTTAAAATAACTACAGACTAAAAAAAAGAATACGCGTTAAAATGAATAATTAAGCGAAAATGCGAAACTTCCAGAATAGTTGATAATTTATGTCAGATGTTCACCTGAACTAACGACCGTGTTTAGCCTTCCAGGTTGATCAGATATAACTAGAGTGAAGTAAAATATGGCTTAAAACTGGACATTTTTCATCAAATTCACATGTACTTTATTAAAATACGCATCTAATTTTCTACGAATAAGCAACCATTAATTGTGCACACACACGGTGTATTTATGTTACTTTTCACTTGACACGCGTTCCACAAATATTTTTATTCGAACTATGAGAAATAACGTAACCATGGGTGACATTGGTGATTGAGGAGGGGAGCTAAGTAATACAAATATACTAATAGTAAAATAATGAAAAAAGGAAGTAGAAAAAATTTTAGAGAAACGAAAAGCTTAGTTGTGACAAGAAGCTAAAATGAATGAAGGATAGAAAAGAAAATTACCTCACGAAATAATGGTATTTTCGAAAAAGGTTATAATTACGGTAAACTTATGTGAATTTATGTTCATCTCAATAAGACAACAAAATATAAAGGTTGCAATTTCTAAAGGTGGTACGGTTATTAATTTATTAGCAAGTAGCAAATTCAAAAATCCACATATAAGCTAAGTTTAATATTTCGCAGAAGATAGTTTTCACGATTCTGACTCGAGCGAGTGTCGTTTCCTATCTTTAGTTAGTGCTGTGCTCCAAATTGAACTTTGCGTTGTTTTCACTGCTATTTCATGCATAATATCATATCTTGACTAAATTTAAATAGATTTGTTAATAATTCTCGTCGTTAAGCGTCGATAATAATCAATGATAATTGTGTGCTCAGTCTCCAAAATTGCATTGGTTTCCACACATTTGTGATGTAACTAAATGTGCTCCCTTTATTTATAGGGTGCAAGTTTAAGTTCCATGGTCAGTGATAGACTTAAAACGCTTCTTATATTGTATTTAGATGCCATTGATTTTCATTTTCTGCTTAGTTGATTGTAGGTTAATTCTATGACACTGTGATACTTCACTTTATCGGATTTTACATACGTCAGCTTAGAGGTAAATCCACGTAAGACATTCTTAATTTTTTGCATCTATTATCTGACAGCTGTAACAATTAGCACAGAATATTTCTTGCAATGCGCCAGTTTTACATTTGCTAATCTAATGCTTCTCACTGTCAATGATGTTAAGATACCGATTTTTACGCAATGCGTATAAATTTATTTGAATTAAAGAAAGATCTCATAGCACGTATCATTTCTATGAATAACTATTTCTACTTATTAACCGTTTAAAATTAATTTGACGTCCAAAATCGGTAATTCATACGAGGATTCCATATAAGTTTTAAAATGGAGCTTGTTCATATGGTTAGTAAAGATTAAGAAATTTAGTGTAGCTATATCGCCATGATGCCACATAACTAATGTATAATCCGAGAACCGTAAATAATATTTTGGCTTAAGGATAGTCTAATCTAATGGATTTTTATCGAAGCCATCAATGGGACATCCCCAGTTAGTGTAGTGTCTTTATTATAATGACTGATTTAGAATGCCTGGTTGGAATTTTCTAGCTAAATGAAATTCTATATAGGCTCTACCCAAAACCAAGAATTAATATATAACTGAAAATTGTGTGTAACGTGTGGCAGGGAGCCTCAGCGATTAAAGTAACAGACTCCAAAGCAGACGTGCTTAGGCTCGAGCCCTGTCCGTGGCAAATTCTGGACAGTAATTGAAGAGTTCCCAATAAGGATGAAACCGGTCTACTGGATGAATTGCCTTTTCTACATTATACAAAGCTTAGTTTATACTGACAAATGTAAATATAATGGGATTGGTGTTTACATCAACCTCGCAACCTTAGTTTAAATAAATAATTAATAAGTATTTTCGTATTTATTTAAAAGACAAAGCATATCCCGGCTGTGCAGTTTCAATGGATGGTAATATTTTTATCTTTCCATGTCTGTGAAGCTTCTAAGCGTACTGCTCAAGTTACGACAATGCTTTATATTGCCATCTTCTGAGCTCGTTCAAAAGCCACAAAAAAAAAACTTGTGTGATGCTTTTTTATGCTCTCTGTGTTACAAATTGTGTGACTTTAGAACGAGCTCTGAAAATGACAATAGGAAAAAATTACCAAACCTTTAGCAGAACACTTAGAAGCTTACAAGTATTGAAAGACAAACAAATTTATTTCAAATGAATGTTTGCTATTTCGATCAATAAAATATGCCATACTGGAACACATATTATTTATTCTCTAAGTCCTACTTAAATGTAAAATACGTGGAGGTCACACATTTATTCATTATCTCCATAAAATAACCAATCGTCATTTTACTTTCTTTTAATATTAACGAGTAATCTAGAAGGAAATATATTTAAAAAAAACTATCTAGCTTTTCAAGTACTGATATGACAAGTAATATGACAAGTCATTCGATTAGAACCAATCCGATGAAAGATAACAGAGAAGATATGCATAACAGAACAGTTTATTATAATAACAGTAGAGTTAAAATAATTCCTAACATTGATATTTCACATGAATAATATTATAGCAATTTAAATGTGATATATTTCCAACGAAATGGTGCTTAAATAAATATGCAACAAAATGAATGATCAGAAAGCGACAACCTGTCAATGTTTAAAAATATTATACTGAACGCGGGAACCAAAATTTAACAACGCTTAAAGTTTCGTAACAGTATTCCAAAACTTCGTCCATACATCATGAAATATGTGCGACAAGTAATTATTAATAAAATAAGCAACATTAAATAAATAAACGTTTATTAAAAATACTCGACATTTGCAAATGAAGGATAATCTGAGAGATTATCGCCGCATGCCAGTTAGGACAACTTAACTCTAAAATAAGGAAGTAAATTGTGGTCTATCAGGGGACCAGAACTGCACTAGTTACTGCATAGCAGCGGTTTAACAGTCAGAGCCAACATTATGCCTTAAATCCCCACTCGCGCAAGCAATGAATGTTCAATTTTGTGTTCAACATATATGTGAAAAGACTAAAAGAAAATGTTGTTTCTGGATGTATACAAATTGTGCAGCCCGTAAATTCTATCTAGTGCAGTAACACCAAAAACTTCTGTATGGTGCGACGTAAGATAGCTGACTATCAATATCGTATACATGCAATTCGGTTATATCCCCGATAGTCAGTTTGGTCTTGTGCTCTGATGATGAATATAAGAGGTCAAAACGCGTCTGTACATGCGACTGATGGAAGTATTTCTTTATTAAAATAAAGAATTACAACTACTTGTGGGCACCTGCTACTCCCAGCAAAATTGCCACACTGGTCTTAATCAGAGCGTAGGGTTATACGTTTCACATGGTAATGTAACTGCATTAGTCAATTAAATATCTTCAACAATTACTCGGTATTCTGTTTTGTTGCGCAGGCTAATATATATATATATATATATGCATATATATATATATATGTCTCTCAATTTTATTAACTGTCATTGCTGCACCTAGTATCAAATTATTTCCAATAGGACCAGAAGGATTATCCAGTCAGCATGAACAGAAGGTATAATCTCATGTGCGAAAAGTGGTAAATGATATCGGTCAAGGCCAGAAAGTATGGATCTGCTGGAGCAACAGGTGTTCCGAAGTAGTTATAACTGCCAATTTTGGTGAAATTTACCATATCTTAAAATCTATTTTGTTGGTACCATGTAACAATTCGGCAGCCATATTGTTGGTATCAGGTACCGACTCACACCTGTAGTGTTGGTATCCTTTACAAGCTCGGTATGTATTATATATAAAGAGGTGGCTTTGAAGTCGCATTGCCGAAGGCTTTCTATAAAGTTAACTTCACTACAGCAGGTTTACATATTTTTATAGGAAATTTTACCGTCCTTTTGTGCCACATTCCTCAATCAAATTTATAGTGGATATAGGACGTAATACCGGCTCCTACTTATGAGTTGCCAGTAAGAAGGAAACGAATGTGCACATGAGATTATACTTTCCGTTCATGCTGCATTGTTTTATTCTTCTTGATCTATTTGAACTAATTTGTTACTAGGTGAGCAAAACCGTATACACAATTGCATTAATTTTAGTTCTCCGCAGCACACTGTATCAAACTAGCATGAAGCTACTTTAAGGATGCAAAGATACATGTTGTTGGGTGAACAGTAATGCAATCCAGTAGACCAATTTGACTTGGTACTTATTATATAATTTTTGCCATCACCCAACACGTAGCTTGATAAAGTACTAGAAATAAAACCTTGCTTAATCTAAAAGATTAATTATATTTTTGAACATATGTTACAACGCACAAAGTTTTAGTAAAGTATGCAAAACTATGCGAGACTACTAAAGCTGTGAGCCGCATATCTAAATTTCTATACCGTATGTATGCATACCTGCTTAATTCCTATTATTAAGTTTGCTGCTCTGATCTGATGATAAACATGGAAGTTCCAAACGCGTCATTAGGTATAACAGCTGGTAGGTTTGCGACGTTTCTAAATCAAACGTTCGCTGCACAGTTTTGCGTTTAAAGTACACAGCCATATTGCCTATTACATAATTAAATATATATACTTGTGTTCAATATGGAGGTTAATCTTATGTTCGAGGGCATATAAAGCATAGTACAAAGTCTCAGGTATAAGTCTGATAAACGTAGAAACAATCATGAATCCATCAGGCACCTGCAGCACACCAAAACTAGTACGGAGTTTGTACCAGTGGGGCTCTCATTATTTAATAGGGACAGAACATCTACAAAATATGGGTGAAAATGCATCTTTTGTTTTCCATAACTTATATATACACATTCCGTCTTGACATCCATCAGACAGTTTGCTGTACCGTTCTGATGTTGACCATGGAAGTTCTAAACTTTTCATTTCGCTCGACAAACTTTATAATTTTCAATACTGTGCCAATCGTTGGATAGACTTTGGCTGGCTAAATTTATTTGAAAAAACATTTGGCACAACCCACGCAATCGATAATTATGCATTTATGAAAGGAAAGATTCAATGGTGGTAAGATTGGACATAAAATCAATTGTCAAAACCACTATTGATCATGTTTGAACTAGTGCTTTCGAAAAACTTCTCTGGATTTGTGGTTTTTTATTTATTCAATTATGAAAACGGCACACAAAACATGGCCTAATGTAATGAACAAAACATTTTACACGGAACAAAATTTTCAGAGAGTTTAAAGAATGTCATATTGCTGGAACAAGGTCAGATTCACTCCATTCTTACAATGCAGTCGATGCGCAGTGCGAGTTCCTGTTTATCGTTGTGTATAACGTTTTGCATTATTCACTTTTAGATTAGTGCAATTCAATTTTCATTAGCTGGAATTTTTTTAATGAAATACATTATATATATATATTCCCAGCTCATACAAGTTACCGGGACTCGCTAAAATCTTTGTCTCCCCAACCTGCCTGGCTTTATGCAGTAAAATAATGAGCGTATTTTCTTTATTCTATTAAGATAACAAAACCGACTCTGGTACAAGAAAAGAAAAAACATAAAATACCAAAAGGGCACTGGAAATAGGAGCAAAACTGATAATTATTTCAAAGCAAAAAGTTAACAACAAAAGCAATAATAATTTAAAAAATTATAATATTAATAAAATATAGATAATAAAAAATTTAAAACAATAATACTAGTAATAATAATATTAATAAAAAGAATAATAATTATTATTTCATTGTACCCTTCCTGTGTGCAAAAACAAAAAGAAATTTTATCAGATATAAGAAAATTTTCTTTCTCATGGTCTTCTCAAATATCTACTCATGAACATATCTTTATATATAAATTGGAAAGCAAAACAAGATAGAAATATGTGAACAAAGAGAGTGTGAAAAATAGAAACCAATCAAATTGCGTGCGTCACATCCAGTTCAAGCTCAATGCTTGTACGTGCTTCTTCTGCTTACATATATCCGGCTGCAATTTGTTTATTCATAAGGCTTCGTATGTGGCTAGCTCCCTTTTGTTTCTGCATTTAGTAATTACTTTGAATGCTACGTCTGGAAAACATACGTGCGTTGTTTCGATGATGTGTTGCGCAATAGCAGACGTGTATTCACCATTTAATTTAAAACAGGCGTTCAAGTTGCAATGTTCTCTCATTCGAGTAATTAACCGTCTGGTCGATCGGCCTACGTAAGTTGATCGACAATCTTGACTAACCAACCTGTCAATTCTTGAAAAGCAACCACGAACTGTTGATAATTTATATTGAAATGACACAAAACTGCTGTAATGCATATACTGTGCAGACCATGTTGGTTTATGGTAAATTGTTCTGTTTAATTTACCATTAGTTTCTTTCTTTATCAGTACATCAAGGAAAGGCAGACAGTCATCTTTCTCGTGCTCTGACGTGAAACCGATATTCTTATGTGCTTTGTTGAAACTGAAGCAATGTTCGTGATTGCGACCTGTTTTTAAGTACAAGAAATATATCATCCACGTACCGTATATATTGAGCACATTTACTTATGTCACTCTTTAATGATGTATTTTCTAGGTGCCCTAGAAAAATCTCAGCCAACACTGGAGATAAGGGGCTTCCCATTATTTATTTAAATTAAAAAGGTAATACTTGGAAAAAATAATTATTATCATTATAATATTAATATTGATTATTATTATAAAAATAATAATAATAGCAACGATAACAGCAATAATAATTATAATAAAAATTAACAAAATAAATCAAAATGATACTAGTAATAATAATAATAACAATAGTATTAATAGCAACAACGACAAAATTTATAATGATAACAATAATAATAAACTAAAAAAAATAATAATCATAATACTAACAAGAGAAATAATAATAATAATAATAATAATAATAATAATAATAATAATAATAATAATAATAATTGGATTAATAATAACAAAAATAAATGGAATAATAATATTAATTACAGTCGTAAAAAGATAAAAATGACGATACTAAAAATAAAAATAATACTAATTAAAAAATAATATTAGTAATGGTAATAACAAAAAAATAGTTAAAAAATAACTAAAATAACTTTGAAAAAAATATTAATAGCAATAAACTAGTACAAATTCAAAAAAATCATGATGATGATAATAATAATAATTATAATGATAATAATAATAATATTAATAATAATAATAATAATAATAATAAGTTGATGTAGAAGTAGATGAATAATAATAATAACAATTATTATTTAAATCAAGTTTGAGAGCTTGATATAAACACCAATCCCATTATATACACATTTGTTAGTTTACACTAAGCAGCGTAAAGTGTAGAAAAGGTAATTCATCCAATAAACGGGTTACGTCTTTATTGGGATCCCGCCAACTTCCATCTAGAATTTTGCCTCGGACAGGACTTGAACATTGGGACGTGACCATGTGTTATTTAGCTGAGGAATAACGAAGAAGCATGAGACAGAATCCGCAATGCGTAAATATTTCTATATTTTCCAATGAAAATAGTCGGAAATCCGCCTGAATGAGAATGCGATTTGTATCGGTCTAAATGTGTTAGAATATTGCGGAAGCGATTTCCCTTATGCCACTTGTGTGTAGTCAAAAGGGCACCAGAGCTCGAATCGCTAGTAGTCGGTCAGTCCGGTCAGCGTAGAACGCTGAGCAACTGTAGCATTTAAATAAATAAATGATATTTTTCGGAAGTTTTGTTCTATAGAGAAAATGAAAATAAACGAAAAGACAGAATTGACTGGATAGTGCTACTATAACAACGGTGCTTTCTAAAATTTAAATAGAAATAATAGAGCAGTTTTTCTTACTCAATATAAAATATCTGTTCCGAAATCTTTTATTGTCACGAACTGGTGGTGCTCAAAACAACTTGATTAGAAAACGAGTAACTGGAAATGATTGTTGAATTAGATATGAACTAGAAAAAAAACGACAAAACTCAATAAAGCCATACTTGATCAAAAGACGTCGTTGAACAGGACACCAAATTCAAGAAGACGCACAATCCGAGACATGTACTCTAAGCATTAAACAAGCAGTTACTTCTCGGACGCCAAATATACAAATGATGTTTCTTTATACAACGGAACTTGAGTTAAAATTTATTTTAAAAAGAACAAGCTTCGTGTAATCGAACAGCCAATATTGTTTATTAATACAAATGCTATAGATGCTCAGCGCGCTTTGTAGGCCGGACTGACCGATCACTAACGATGTGAAATCGCGATCATTTTGGAATAAACACGGCTGGCAAATTCAACGGTTGTTTGCACAGTAGATAAGCGCAAGTCATTCTTGCAAATCAGGTGGAATTCTAGGTGTTTGTCAGAGCAAAAATGTGACGCACACCTGAAGCTTTTATTTGCAACATCCTTTATTTGAATATCAACTGGCGAATTTACTGTGCGTGTCTGTGTGTATCTCAGCTGTGAAATTCCCGCTTCCTGTGCATTTTTGCGTAATCGAAATATGTAATCCAAAATAATCGCCCATGCTTTTCAAGGTAACGCAGTCGAGTTGAGTTCTGGCGACCAAAAAATGGCGTTTTAAGTTTTTTCTGTATGTGTGCTTTATAATAAATGTATTCATCAACGCACGAATGGTTTATGAAGTAACATTATAAATGCATAAATATAGTAACAGAAAAAAACTATGTACAGCGAACATCTTCGCGATGTTCAGCATCTTCTCTAATAAAAGCTAGCAGATACATTTTGTGGTTAACTGTAAGCTATGCACAAATGTTCTTATTGATTGCTATGGTAAGTAAATTTTCACCTATAATGGTCAAATTCGAAGCTACAAATTAATTTAAGTAAATTAACTACTGTTATGTCAGTTTTGATCAGTGAATAAAAACTGCTTCGAATGAAAAGACAGGCACCAAAATATCTTGGACACGCGCTTTAATAAGACTCTTTGATGTCATGCTGAAAAAGTTTCTTCCATGCGAGATTTCACTAATTAAAATGAAATCTCATCTTAAGTCCAGTGAAATCATGATCCCTCTTAACAAAAATTTGTTTTTGGAAGGCAGATAAATTTTTTTCAATAAGGAAAAAAAGAGCAAACCAAGGAATGCATGTCTATTTTGATAAGCGGTACGCGAGATACAATTGCATTTTCAATTTGTCACTTCACTTGACAGTTAGACTCGGAAGGTGTTGCTGAGAAAGGCACATATTCGACAAACTGTGACAAGAACACCGGACGAGAATTTCATTTCAACAACAACAAGGTACAAAAATGCTTGCGTAAGAGCACAATGGTAAAAGGGCACGAAATTTAATCAATAAAATGTTACAAAAGTTCAAACAATTGCGGAAAAGTTAAGTACATTTCGAGTGCCTGATGGCTTGGCGATAAAATAATTGACTTTCAGCCGTTGTGTGACTGAATCTAGGTACGAACTGCCCAATGTCGACTAAACCACGATGTAGTGGACTGTTTGATTTTAAATCACAATATACTTTGATAAGTGAGTCCTATGAATACCTGCTCTGCTCATTAATTTGTCATAGACAGCCAAACTACACATCATCACACAACGGCTTACAAAGCGCTCACCAACGTTCGTCTCAAACACAATTCCAGCATCGGCACGGTATATAGCTAAAGGTAAAGACAATAACTTTCGGTTAATTACCAATAACAATCAGCGCTGAAGTAGCCTACAGGCAGAAAATTTCGCTAACCAAATTGCCCATTAACTGGAATGCCACTAGCACAGTACTACACAATAAAACTTTGCGTAGTGATGGTACGGGAGAGGTTACACGCAGAGAATGACAGTTTTATTTCAAAACTGACAAGTTTCTTGTATCATTTACCCACGATATATAGTGTTTTACATTTATACGCAAGATAAGATTGACTGACCGAGAAGATTCACTGACAAGATGACTGGTTGTTATACTGTGTTAAGCATTACCTTTATCAGAATAATTGGCAATAACATTCGCATTTTATAGACCAATTAGCCGCAATTAACTGTAAATAGCGACTATTAAAGACACAGTAAAAAGAAAGCAGGTGAATAAAACTAGCAGTCAAGCGGTCATTACCTTAAATCAACAATGCCAAAATCACTCCAATTTAGGAAGACAAGTATACCACACACTATAGGTCATAATACAACACCAGTCAGGCTAAATTTTCACATTAACTCGTTGATTGTTCAAGTCGGAAGTTAACTTTAATTAGGTGGTGGGAATAAGAGGTGAACTCGATTACTAACTGTTTACTTGCAGCAAAACGTAGATATTTAAAAAAAGTCAAGTTTGCGAACTGGCAAAAAATATTATTCCAAATTATTTTAATAATGTTTTCGAGCATGAAATGAACACCAAATTCAATTTTCAACCAATTACACGTAGCAAAACTGCCGTCAATTAATGTAATAAAAGCGATTCTCATTTTGTAGGTCGTCATTATGGTAAAAAAGTTTGCTCAAGACGCAAGTTACCTTCAATTTCGAGGTTGGAATAAGAAGTGAATTCGATTAATATGTACAATTGCTTGTAGAAAGAGAAGAAGGCACCAAAAAATTCATGTTTTCGAACTTAAAATAAACATAGTTCCAAATTGTACAAATCAAGTTTTTGGAATTTCAAGAAACAGCAATTCTTTTAGGTTAATCAATCGCACTACAGCAAAACTGATGCGATTTACATGTACAAGAAGTGTTTAAAATTCATTCGTTCGTCATGATGGCATAAAACGTTACTACCAGCATGAATCAGGTCGCAAGCATAATATAGTTAAGAAAAATGTAAATGCAGCTTTAATAAATGGCAGTCTTGCATAAACTGTATTCTACCGGCTTTTTGACTGCAAACTTTAAATGCAATCACGATAAAAAAAACTTGGGTTTAGCATTCTCTACATTCAAGTCGGTCAGTAAATTAAGCAAGCAAAAGTTGCTTGGCAGATTATAGTTATAATTTAAGGCAAGTATGAAGACATGAAACAGCCTTTCACAAAATATAGCCAAACTGACACATTGCCGTCATCTGTAGTCATCATCAAAACATTACGGAAGACTTAAACACATTGGAAAGAGGTCTCATTACGTTTAACTGACGTTATGGCTCCAATGCTTTGCGACAGGTTAAATGGAAATGATACTTATTTTAAGTCTGGTAAATTTAATAAAATACATTTTATCACTAACCACTTGCCGTGTATGCTAAATCTATTCTTAAATACAAATTAATTATTGTAAAATAAATAATAACCATCAGTTCCATTCTGGCATTATCGTAGCAAGGCGGAAAACCGACAAATGGATATCCGGTACTCCGATATTTGTTTTAACTGACAAAATATTTATCAATACATCAAATTTTCTATTTAGTTATATCGTTACTCATCGGCGAGTATCTTCAAGAATCCACATTCATCAATGAGTATCGAAATATCTCGAGGGAAATTTGAGACAAATTTTGTAAGCAAAAGCCAGTATCAGTAAATTAAGAACACCCAATTGCACATACAGTTATTCCCTTTTGATGAGAATCAAATAATATTTTTTAATTCGATTTCGATTTTGCCTCCATCTGCAAGTTTTCTGTCCGCGCTCTGATGGTGAACAGGGAAGATGAAAGGTATGTTAGCAATTTAGTTAAAAGATCACTACACAATGCTTATTCATCTAAATTAAAAAGCATAAATTTCTGACAGTCTATTTTCCCGTACTTTTACTTTACTGCGGCTGACTCCTTTTGGAGGATAAGCCGGCTCCAAGACATTTCATGGAGTTTCTTTGGAATTTGGTACAAGTGGTGTCCCCTCACCACTCGGCTTTTTGATCGAGGACGCACCTCTAGCCTTTGCACATCCAAGCGCAGTCTGAAAGGCAGCAGTAAGTTGCATGGTTGCCGGTGGCTGTTGAGAGCTCATTCGCCATTCGGAAGTACGGGGTACTGTCCAGGAGTCCATGTAATCCTGTGGCTGTTGAACCCTTTTGTGGCGGGGAACACACGCCGAGTCATGGTGCCGTCGTCGGGCTCATGTAGTATTTATAGGAGATCCGATTGCCGGTCGGAAATCCACCACGCCCTGGTGACATTGTTTAAATCAAGTTCGCGAGCCTGAAGTAAACACCAATTCTATATTATTTAGTCAGTCGATGAACAGCAAAGCAAAACTACCATGACAGTGTTTGCATCCATTGTCTGTAGTTTGACTCAGCATATTTCGACTTCCGGTTTTGAAAGCCTTTTTCAACGGAAAGTGTATCCCACAAACAATCTATAAGACAGACGGTAAATTTAGCTTAAAATGTTTCATTTATACTTAAAACTTTAACTTTCACCACTTTAAATTTACCACTTGACTTATTGATTGTCAAATTGTTGGTGGTATGTGATTTCCATTGAAAAAGGCTTCCGAAATATCCGGTTAGATCTGGCCATAGCCGTTTCCTCCACAATCCTAGTACTCATTAACGTGGCTAACCTCCACTGTAGGGCAAACAAAGTCCGGTCTCCAAATGCGATATCTTTTGCAAGCATCTATGCATAGCGTTCTTTTTTGCATATTTTGATTAATAACAGATTGCAAAAAAGGACGAGAGACATGTGTTTTATAAACACTATTTCTGGCTCATTATCTGACAAACATTAATATATTTATGGAAAGCAAGATTAGATATGTGTCTCTCACCTCTATTCGTCTCGCATATATTGTACTTGACTTGAAATGTCGGCTGCACAATTTCTATGCAGTCACGAACATTAACTGTTTGCAGCTTTCGCCACAAATAAATATATAGAAAATGCAATTAAACAATAATTGATTGCGCGGGTGGTGGTAAGAATTCTTTAAACCAAGTTTGCGACCTTGAAGTAAACACCAATCCCTTTGAATTTAACCATTCGTTGAACAAAATTGCAAAACTACCACCAGTCGCACGCGCTGACACGTTTCGACCTTCCATGAACATCATCAGAGTTCGACGGCAAACTGACTAGCGGGGATCAAACCACATTGCATATATATGGAAAGCAAAATTAGATATGCGGATCTCACCTCTAGTAGTCTCGCATACATTGTACTAAGATTACCGAAAAATTTCAAATTTTATTGACGTATCTGATATTACTACCCTTGCAGTAAATGAATTTTAAATTCAATAAATTGTTTATATTTAAAGTAAAATCTGAATAATTTCATGTTTTTGAATGTGCAGAAATTGTCTGACTGACATTTCCAGTCAAGTACAAGGAATGTAATTCAGCTAGAGCGAGAGCTATATTTCGGATATAAAATGTCTTATATTTGTCTTGTTTTATCCTCACTAGTCGGTTTGCCGTCGTTCTCTGATGATAATCATGGAATATCAAAGCGCATCAGTACGTGTGACTAATGGTAGTTTAGCTATGTTGTTAGACTGGTTAAATTCATTGGGATTGGTGCTTACTTCTAGCTCGCAAACTTGATTTAAAGAATTGTTACAACCACTCGCGCAATCATTTGTTGTTAAATTGCATCAATGTATTTAGTTATTACTTTAGAAAATCGAAGAAAATTCAATAGAATGAATAATACTTCTTGAAGGAGTTGCCTTGATGCGCACCTGGAATAATTGTAATTACCTGATCTTCGTTAGTCAAAACGCAGATCAGGTAATTAGAATGAATAATACGTTTGAGTGACGCCCACCTCATTTTGTTGAAGTCGATTTGTTAAGTTAAATACTGAAAAAAACAAAAAATAACCGGATAATTGGTTGACCGAAAATGATGAACAATCTTGCTAATAAACTAATCGTTAAACAGAAAAATTACCGTCAATCATACGTACTGACACGTTTCGAATTTACATAGTCATCATTAGGACATGACGGCAACTGACTAATGAGGATCAGGCAGAAATACCTGACATGAGTCTCATTCATTTAGTAGCTCCGCATACATGGCACTTGACTTGAATGACACCAGGAAAGTTTGTTTGCAGTCTTAACCATCGCTATATGGGCTTTTCATTTTGGCCAGCATTGATTGCGCAGACATTGATAACAATGATTTTATTAAGCTTGGAGACGCGCAACACAATTTTATTAAACATTTTAGCCAGTTACATTCAAATGCTCATTGTAAAAGAAAAACGTTTTTTTAAAGCTAATAACTAACACTTATTGCACGGCCATCTTATAAAAATATCTATTATTATTTTCAATCTACCAGTCCGCATATCAATGGCGCTATCTACACTGCAGTGGGTGTCTGCTCGAAAGAAATTACAAGAAGTCCTGCTGCAATCTATGAACATTTATGTGCACATGGATGCTACGATACATTAAGTAACACGCACAAAAGCTTTGATTTAATCTTAGCCAATATTGCATGCAGTTAAATTTAATAAGTGGATTGTGGAATCAGTGAATTACAAAAAATGTGCTAATTGTCACTATAATTATCTACGTGAGACTAAATAAGCCATTATGAACAGAATGCAGTGGACCTAAGAACAAATAGACGATTAGAATAAAGGATCAAAAAGGAAGAGTATTATTGAATAGGAAAATTTGAATAAATAAAAAGTTTAAATAAGATGATCATACAAAAGAATTGATGGTTCACAGCCTACACGTTTAGAAAAGAGCATTACGATACTAAACTGTTTAATTAAAATTACCAAAAAGCAACGTTAAGTATTAATTTGCAAAAAAAGATACAAGTAACTGTAATTACTTAATTTGGTATATTTCGCTTTGAACTATGACGAACGTCGACACAATTAAACCTTGTTCGTACTCGCGTTAGAATAAATTTACCTAGCTATACAGTAGTACGTGCGACTTACGATAGGTCTGGATAAAAACTGGGATTATTTCTTACCCGATGTCTATAAATTGTTTTAAATAACTGTTATCATTACCCACTCAATAAATGAATGCCTAATTCGCTAACTTATACGAGTGTGGAAATTTTGCCAGAAATTATGTTTTCGACTACATTGAAACTCTGCAGCCAACATTGCAGTCAGATGCAATGTATGCAAGACAACTAAGTGTGAGAGCCACATTCCTGATTTCCAATGCTTCATATATGTAGGATGTTTTTCACTTGATAGTAAAAATTCTGTTCTACTCAGATGAAAACTATGGAAGATCAAAACGCACCGGTATGCGGGAACGTTGGTATTTTGCATTGCCATGCGAGATAGGTTGGATAAAACGAAATTGGTGTTTAAACGAATATTGGTTGCGCGGCAGTGATAACTTTTGCGTTTAATCAAGGATGTGATCTGGATATGAACACCTAACCCAATATGTACAAGCATTTCTCAGTATAATATAAGTATTGTATAGCGAATACAATATTTAGTTTATACTGACAAATGTTTGTACATAATGGGTCAGGTGTTTATAACCAGTTTACATCCTTGATTAAACGAAATTGGTGTTGATCACAAGCACGCAAATTGGGTTTAAATATTTTGGCTCCATCTGCGCAATCAATCATTGCTTAATGGAATAACCTGTTTAATGTAGCTTCAGTGCTGAGAGAATATTTCTGTCAAACAAATGGATGGCGCACAAAGCTTTGAGCTAAAATATCGACAACTAAAAACAAGACATCTAGCAAATAGCGAGAAAACACTATCAAAATATAACAAGAATTCAGTAGTCGTAAGCTGAATATCCGTTTTTTCAAGATTAATTGCAAAAACACATCTTCTTGTGAGTAGACTTTTCAATTAATCTATTAACTAAATAATAATTAATTTTAACTGAATCAAAACCCTCGCTGTTACAAAGTACGAATAAAATGGCTTAAAAGAATAAATCATCCAATTCTTTACAAAGTATTTAATTTTAGTAAGAAATTAATCATTTACTCAGCCCATCACTCATTAAAATCACCAATTGACTGTAAGTGAATTTATGGTGTAGCTGATTAATCGACTAATCGTTCAGCTTATTTATTATTTATTTGACAATAAATGAGGCAGTTTAAACTAGATTCTCCACTTGACAAACAGTTTGTGGGATGTGCTTTCCGTTGCAAAAGGTTTCCGAAATCGGAAGTCGAAATATCCGTAGTCAAATTGAAGACAGTTGATGCAAACACCTTGTTGAGCCCAATAAGGATAACGTAAAAAATAATTATTAAATAACCAAATATAACAATAAATCCTTAACTCAATAATTACTATTCGGTATATCAGAAAAACATCAAATTCAACTATCAATCAAACAATTTTATATTTAAATAGATTTTGCAGTGACCGAAATGTAACTAATGAGTGACAAAGCATAGCAAAACTGCCGTCAGTCACAGGTATTGATGCGTCTTCATCTTGAATGAGCATCAAAAGAGCACGACAGCAAAATAACAATCGAGTTTCAACGGCAAGGCAAATATAAACAAGGTATTGGAAATCAGATACGCGTCACTGAACTCTAGTAGTCTCGAGTACATCCAACTTGAATGAAAATGTCAGCTACACAAATTATATGCAGTCACTAACATAACTTTTATGAAGCTGTCGCATTAAGGTTGTAATTTATAACATTGAACGATAGCTTAGGGGTGGGCGGTGTTAAAAAATCACGAAATCAAGTTAACAGACTCGCGGCAAACACCACTCCTATTGTACCTAACCAATCGCCTAATGTGGAAAAAATTACCGTAAGTCAAACATACTGACGTGTCTCGAGCTTCCATGTTCATCATCAAAGAACGGCAGAATATAGTCGAAAGACGAGAAAACGACAAATTATATAAAATATCCTTAAGATAAACAATACAGAATTTATCGAGAAGTCCACTTAATTTTCCTTCACTTACTTAATATCTGTATTCATTAAATAATGGCTCGCTCGATGATTTAACTAATTGCTAGTTTAACATCAAAAGTATATGCGAATGTATACAACTAATGAATAAATAATTTAATGGTGCAGTAATCTATTCTCCAATGCCGCGTTTTGCGTACGCGGGTAGTAGCTTTGCACGGACAGTTTCACAAAGATCCGATTGATCACAATTTCCAATTTCGTTTTGTCTTCGATCGGGCTGAGTTTGTATTATTACCAATGGAAATGCGGTTCTATCACATCTTTGTTGCGATAGCCAAGTGGTCAGGGTATGATTCTTTCTGCCAGTAAGCAAAGTTGATAGAACCACATTCAACAAGGACAGGCTCAACCCGATCGAAATTTCTAAGCTGAGTAAGTTATGATCAGTGAACTAATGGCTCGATACAAAACCTATCCAATACCTCACTGCAACGCTCAAGCATCAACTAACGCAATCAAAAAATACTACATTAACCTATTCGTTAAAACCATAACTCGTGTATTGACTGGCGCGTAGCTATAGAAATTCGCGCGGTCTTACGAGAGGTGGATCCTGGCTAGTTTAACCGACAGAATTATGATCAATATTAATGATGTTAAGGATATGCGCATGTACTCCTCTTTAAAACGAATTTAGATGCATCGGTGAATTCCGTCGAAGGCTGCCATTATTTGCAATGACAATAAAAACTAGTTATTGGGAAAGAAAGGAGGTAGATGATTGATAAGATTACCAACTTAATAGCCACGCATAATCCTTGTTATCATATTCATAATTGGTTCACTGATTTTTCTGGTTAACTCGTGGCTCGGTGGAAAATCTTTGACTTTACATTAACTATTAATATGCTCGTGCAATCACTAATTGATTGAACAATTTTATTATTTATTACCTATTATAAATTGAGTACCGAATTTCATCAAATTAGGCAATGATTTGATGTTTATATGATTATTTTTTACTGTTTTCTACACAATCCTATATAATTCCACTTAGATACCATATCATTGACTATCTTCATGCGTTATATACCTCTTGGTTAATTCTGAAGAAGGGTCAATCCATAATGCCTACTTTTACCTCATACGTTTAGCGCATAATAATGTATTATTACTGCTACCCGATTGTGTAAAAGGTCGTAAAAAATGTAAGAACTAATTTTATTATTTTGAAATGCGAGCTTTAATAAAATTCATTGTACCTTTTCCATGTGCAAAAACAAAAATAATTTTTTTTTCAGATACACTTTTATTCATTGCAAAAGTTTTAAGTTTACACATTGACCATTAGTAAAGCCTCGTGTCAAAAGGGAGACATGAAAATCCGAACGTATTTTCGCAAACCGTCTCTTGAAGATATAAGCTTATCAAGCATTCAATCGAAACACATTTGACATACTAAACAGAGAGTCGAAAGTACCGAACACGTCTACGGAAACATCGAACAAATGGCTACATAGCGACTTGACATCGGCGAGCGAGGAATAGGCATTCAATACGCTATCAAGGATATCTGATTCATGCAATGACATTAAACTGAGAGCGGACATCAACAACTGGGAAATGCATCTTCCTTTGCTGGGCTCCACATCTCGAATACAACGAAGCACCAACTGCCAAGACAGGCTTGGATCGCCAACAAATCTCAGAGCATCCGCCCTATTAGAAACAACATCGGTGTGCGATTCACGAGGCTCCAATTGACAGCTCATCAAATCGAAACCGGCTGAAATGCGTGTGGTGGTCAATTCGCCATAGGTATTTCGCAAGGCAGTGGTGAGCGCGAACCTCACGGCCTTAGCAACTTCTTTATCAGCCTCTGCGATGTCTTCAGCTACCCTTCGCCATAGAAGTAGAATGAAACCAAAGAAGCCGAAATATATTTTATTTCAATCCAAACTTCGGTAATGTGAGTCCAAAAGTTAAGAAGGCACAAATCCGCCATAAGTGTACCTTTACTAAATCATAGAAAAAGCAATTGTCATGGGCCAAAACTTAAGTTTTGCACCACATTACTTGTTATGTTATATAGTAAGCTAAGAAATCCAAGTTATGGATTGCGTTAGAAAACGTATGTAAATTATACAATGACAAAAGAAAAGCACAATAAGGACAATATTTCACTGTGATAAGCTTGACGTGAGTACATTTTTTTCTGTTCGAACCCAATCAGCGGCAAATTCTGGACAGGACGAAACCGGTCTACAGCAAGAACTGCCTTTCTGCATTATACAATACTTAGTTTATACTGATAAATGTAAGTACATAATGGGTCGGGTGTCTACATCAAGATCGTATCTTTGATTAAAGAAATTGTGCTATTAATAGTTTTATTATTTTCCCTTTCGTTGTTATTATCTATTGATTTCGACGTCTTGCAGTTCTTCCAACATTCATCCTCGAATATTTAGAAATCAGAATTCAATTCATCATCAGTAGAATAGTGTTTCATATTGCAATATATGTGAATATGAGGGTATTACCTCATCTAAGTTGTGTTTAACACAGGCTGAATTCTAATCGTGTTGTTCCAAGAATATATTTCAGAAGCCTCTGGCGGCTGCCATCTTCTGTTCACCAATCATCACAAGGTTTAAAATACAAACTAATGAATCAAGTGTGATATTTCTTCTAGCCATTCCATTCATACTTCTAGATAGTTGCGGGTCATTGCATTGAGATCCAGAAAAGCATTCGTCATTAAGACATAATTAACCTTGCCTCTCCTTTCAATCCTGTCTGATATTAAATATACGGAGATTTTCGTCAATCCATATGTGCCTTGGTTAATAAGATCAAACCACACGAGTGTGAAAAACTGACAGTAGAATTTAACTTACTTTTTAGTAGAGCTAATTACAGCATCATTTGCCGAATTTGTATCAGCACAAACCGCGGAAAATTGGAGAACTCTGTTGATGGCATTCGTTGCGATTGCACGACTATTATCACTGCCACCTTTTTCACCGGCTAATGCAGTGTTCTTAGAACCTTCCGGTTTCTCGGTAGTCAACGTAGCTTGTGGGTCAGCCAAATTTAACCGCATACGAGCCAAAATATACGTGCATGAAGGCACAATTATCGGTGTAACTGTAGGAGAATTTGTTGGGATTTTCAATGACGTAGTAGGCAATCTGACGTCAGATAGTAGACGCACATTGTCTTCAAAATAGTTCATAGGCATAACTGACCACATTCAGTGAAAATTAAAGAAAACACAAGGAAAGAACAGAAAAACGTTTACGCATTGATTGAGATAAGGTTCATGTGGCTTGACCAGTTTGATATGTGGCTTTTTAAAGAATCAATAAGGATACTAAAACTACGATAAAATAGAAGCCACAAAGTCAAATGACGCGCCCAGGTGACTAAGTTGTTTGATTTAGTCAGGAAACAATTTTAAACAGGATGTAGCTCCAAACAACTAGTGCGAAATATATAAAATACATGGTCAATATAGGACCAGTTTGGTAAAGAAGCAGGTATTCAAAACGATATTCGAACTTTTTTGATCACACTTTCCAATTTTGTTTTGTCTTTGATCGGGTTGAGTTTTGTTTCGTCCCAATGGAAATGCGGTCATATCACTTCTTTGTCTACTGGCGACGTTTCGATGCCTACTTTCCAGCACCATCCTCAGGCAACACAACACAATGATAACAATAGCAGATTTAAGCAAATGTGGTCATTGTGAAGTTTGTACTGTGCTGTGTTGCCTGAGGATGGTGCTGGAAAGTAGGCACCGAAACGTCGCCAGTAAAAAAAGATGTGATAGAACCGCATTTCCAGTTGAACAAAGAAGAAGTCAACCCGATCAAAGACAAAACAAAATTGGAAAGTGTGATCAATCGGATCTTTGTGTAACTGCCCGTGTACAGCTATTACCCGCGTACGCAAAACGCGGCATTGAATTGATTGAAGTGTACAACCCGCAACAAAATTTCAAAAGATATTCGAACTTTTTCAACTTTAGCCGTAATATGTGCGTAAATAAACTCATCAAGTTAATTATGGCCTTCTGTAATAATTAGAATTAATATTAACAGCGCTTTTAATAGGTTAAGTTGACTCAAATATCGTTAAATTACGCACACTTACAGGAGAATAGACGTTCGTCCGGACCAAATTAATTGGCCGAGGAAACAGTTGGTCTGGAGCTTAGCGCCCCTACTAGCCAGCAGCCAGTGAGTCCAAAACGCAATGACAAATGAAAATGCGTGCTAGTGATAAAATGGTTAGTCGGTTTACAGCTGTACATTACCACTGAGCTATCGAGGTCCGTTAACAGCAAAAATGACCAATTGTTCGTGCTGACTTCAATTTGAGCTCTGTCCTAAATGATGTAACTTATTAAAATTCAACAATCATTGGTTGCACGGGTGGTGATTTAAATTCAATAATTCAAGTTTGCGAAGTTGAAATAAACAAAAAGCCCATATTATTTAACCAGTCGCACAAAATATTGAATCTACCGTCAATCGCACACACCTTTGTACAAGTTACGCTATGCATAATGACACCATATGGGCCCTATACATGCATAGTGACACGACGAGCATAATACATTGAGATCAGATAGCGTGCACAAGAAAGACGAAATGTATGCCTTTTATGCAGCAGTCATCTGTAAACACTTGCGTATGCCTTTTTACTAGTTCGACAACAAATTAAAACCAACCTCATACATTAGTCAGGTGTAGTGCAGTGTAAAGTTCTTTACAGCATTATTGCGAGTCTTACCTATGCTATATATTAAAATGACAATTTAAGGCTAGATCGTAGTAGTGGTAAGGTATTTTGTCCGTTCACAGCTGAATAGTACCGCTAAACTGGTGAGTTCTATCAAAAGCAAAATTGAACAACAGATAAACAACGAAATAGAGCAAAATACCAAAAAAATAACAAGAAGAAAAAGTTGACGAAATTAACAATAAGTTCTGTTCTATCAAACAGAATACTGCGAATACAATTGACACGAAGATTTCATCGACGACAGTCAGACGACTGTTCGAAAATTCTTTGTCCAATCGATATTATACTGCCGTAGATTGATCTGTTAAATATGCAATATCTACGAAGTCATTCTAAGACGCGATGCTCAGGCACTTTGATGAGGCTAGAATTTCTCAATTACTTTAACAAACTAAGATGGTAAGATGTGTTGCAATCAGTTTTGTCAAATCGTTCAGTGAGTAGACGTTAACCTCTCTCATATGTGTTAAAACGTTGAACTACTTCGGAAAATGCCCTGTCTTGACACTTGCCAAATAATTAATAAATTCTGGTCGGCACTAGAAACTCTAAAAAAACGACTCGAGTTGATTTCCAAGCATGCTTTAAGTCCATGCTTTTTGGCCACTAACTAGTCGATGTCACATCAAGTCCTAAACCCACAGTTTAAATGGTAAAGTGAAGTGGCATAAGAATCTTGCGCAAAAAACCTGGTTCATAGTTAGTTACTTGAGCGCATAGTACCAGTTCCAACTGATGAAAAGCAATAAATTATGAAACGCATACGTCAATTGGATTACAAATTATTTTTATGTTACTAAGTACGTGATAACTCTCTCAATCGTAGATTGAAAACGCTAAAACACTTAGATATACGATTTCGAGGAAGTATCGCTGATAAAGAGGACATTCGTGATGGAAACGTAAATCAAAGCACTAATGCAGAAAATCGTAGATTTAAGAGTAAACATTTTTAAAAGGCAAAAAGCCCAGTCCTCTTCAGACATTGACCGGACTTTATTATAATCAAGGTTGCGGTCTTGATATAAACACCTGACCCATTAATTACTTACATATGTCAGTATAAACTAAGAATTGTATAGTGTAAAAAAGGCAATTCATCCAGTAGACCGGTTTCGTCCTTATTGGGAACTCATCAAGTACTGGCCAGAATTTGCCGCTGACAGGACTCGAACCTGGGCACGTCTGCTTCGGAACCTGGTGCTCTAACCACTGAGCCATCCTGCCGGACTTTGTAAGAACGTTAAGTATAGCAGTAATTTGCAACAATTACTACATATGCAAGTATTTCAAAAAAAGGTATCAGTTACTAACACAATAGCCATAGTGTTAGTATCCTTTAAAGACTCGGTATATATATTATATAGTGTGAGTTAGCATTGAAGTTGCATTTTCGTTGACTTTAGATTATGTTAGCTTCACTATTACAGGATTTCACATTCGTCTAGGAGATTGTACCGTCCTATTATTCCACATTCTTCGACCAAATATATAGTGGTTAAAGGGCGTAATACCGGCTCCTACTGATGAGTCGCCAGTAAGCACGAAACGAATGTGCATGAGATTATACTTTCCGTTCATGCTGCCTTTGGTTTATCCTTCTGGTCACAACTGAACTAATTTGTTACTAGGTTTCGCAAAACCTAATACATACTTGCATATATATTAGTTCTTCGCAACAAACAGTATTTAACTGTAATTAGTACATATGTTATGCAGCACCAGTTACTTTATATTTGATTTCCTTATTAAGCTATTATGGGAATACACGTAAAAATATAAAGCGCCAGAAAGGACAAATATTTATTTAAATCACAGGACTATTAAAAATGACCTATTTAAGGATGCTAATGGATAAAGATAACAGTTTAAGCTACAAAATACCAGGTATCTGTTCAGGTGACGTATACGGTTGCAAAAATGTAGGTTAAATTGATATATGATTCTTCTCGATATATTTGGTAAGCACAAATTGATATTCAAATAGAATTCAAAGCGAGTTTGTACCCATTTACAATTCATACTTGGCCGCGTTGCGATGTCCGTACCAAAGGTCTGACATCTGTATCACGGCTATGTTTAGGGGAATCTCATTTTTGTATGTAGAGAACATCATTTTCAGTTTAGCAGTCATGCTTAATGATGTTCGTAATGCTAGATTAAAAACAGTCCTCATTTTTTTTTAAAAATAGGCCATTTTCCAGAACAATTTAAAAAAAAGCAAGTTTGCGAGCTTGAAGTAAACACCAATCCCATTGTATTTAACCAGTCGTCGAACAGGTGGTAACAATTCTTTAAATCAAGTTTGCGAGCTTGAAGTAAACACCAATCCCCTTGTATTTAACCGGTCGTCGAACAGGTGGTAACAATTATTGTTAAATTTTCTAGAACAGTTTTTTCTGATGTTTAAATCATGATTAACAACTTTACTAACTTGTGAAATTTGACATGAGCAAACGAAGGGTGCGGCCGTTGTTTGTTATCGTAAAATGTGAACAAGACTCAAAAGGCTATTTCGAATAGAAACGAGTATAAGTAAACGAGTATGCATAGAATGACTGGTGTTGAATATATAATTTATTGTATTCATTTTTCGTTCCTACAGTTTTTATCGCGAAGATTAACTGACTGATCAGATCGCGTCAAGACACATCTACTCGACGATATGTTTGTAGGAAAGCAAGCAACTGTTCAACTCCAGTTCCATTATATACACACATTTGTCAGTAGGATTTAGGCTTTGTATAAGGTATTAAAGGCAATTCATCCAGCTAACCGATTTCGTCCTTATTGCGAATTTATTACGTAGTGCCCAGAATTTTCCGCTGACAGGACTCAAACTTTGGCATTTCTGTATCGAAATCTGTTTCTCTAACCCTGTGCGACAGAATAGCTCGGTGATTAGAACACCAAATACCAGAGCAGATGTTCCCAGGTTCGAGCCCTGTCCGTGTCAAATTCTTGACTGTATTTGAATAGTTCGGAAAAAGGACGAAAACGGTCTACTGGATGAATTGCCTTCTCTACATTATGCCATGCTAAGTTTGTACTGAAAAAGGCATATACACAATGTGACTGGTGTTTATTTCAAAATCCCAACCTTGATTTAAACAATTGTTATCACCGTCCGCGCAAACAATGCTCATTTAATTATGTACCTGTTAATATCATACGATTTTATAATTTTAATAATATTACGACTCATAGAGTACACTGATAGCTCGTATGCCAATTAAAGACTAATTTGCAGTCGGACACCTTCAGTAGACTCGGTTTAATAAGTGGCCAACAAGCACCTACACTCTTACACCTATGATATGACACATTCTGTCACCAGTATCTGTGTTACCTTATAATCCTACTAGTTAACTGTCTAATCACCCTTTAATTCACTTATATCAACTTATATAGTGAAAGATACGCCAAAGGCATGAATATATTTGAGTTTTGTGTATTTATTAATCTCCAAAGTCACGTTCTTCACGTTTACGGAAACTTTGCAGATCATTTAACCAAAAATAAATATAAATAAGAAGTCGAAGGGAGCTCAGTACGGAAGAAAGTGGGTTACTCGACGAACTGTGTTTGCAAATTTATGCAATGCCTGATGACATGAATTCTGCCATTCTCTATATGCCAAGTTAGACATGCCGCTTTAGTGGGCACTCGTCATGAACATTACGACAGTAGAGCCCTGGATTACAATACCAAAGTTTACGGGGTTTGAAGCGAATTGACATCTCTTACTGGTATCTGGTCAGTAAGCCCGAAACGTATATTACAAAAGGGCTACACCATGTTTATTTTGGTATATTCACCTTGTCCGATTTGCGTTGGTTGGAGCACTGTTTCAGAAAGAAAATTTCACCGAGGCACTTCCGGTGGATAAATGGAAGCGCACAAGAGGTAGCCTAGCTATATCTTTTCCGAATACAATTTTTCGCCATATCGCTCACTTGATCACGCCGAAATATATCCTAACTAATCGTGAAACACTTGTATGGGCGTAAATCTGTGAGAGTCGAGCGACTAACAGAATTGAATGGTGAGTCTTTGTTAATTCTGCCCCATTTGAATAGGATCTCAGTTCATGTGTGCATGCATGTATGAATGTGCAAGTATATATATATATATATATATATATATATATATAATATATGTGTATACAAAGTATGGATGTATGTATTTATGTATGTATGTATGTATGTATGATGTATGTATTTATGTATTTAAGATGTATGTATGTATGTATGAATGTATGTATTTATGTATGTATGTATGTATGTATGTATGTATATGTATGTATGTATGTATGTATGTATGTATGTATGTATGTATGTATGTATGTATGTATGTATGTATGTATGTATGTATGTATGTATGTATGTATGTATGTATGTATGTATGTATGTATGTATGTATGTATGCTTATGCCAATTAATCCAATTGTAACGTTACAAGTTTTCGTTTTTTTAAATCCAAATACATTTCGTGTACTAGATATTTGGCTGACATAGCCACCTAAGAAAATACGGCTGTTCTCCATATTGCCAATGCACCAGAGTCTTAATTTAAAACGAAATATATTTTCTACGCAATGGTTTCAGTGTTAATTGTAAGTTAGTGAGGATTGAACCATTGGAACATCGGTTAGCATTCGCTTCTTTGTCACTACGCCACCGTAGCAATAACCACTGAAGGCACTTCAAATACTCGTCAGTAGAGATAGGGAACACTAGATCAGTTCCAATAGAGCAAAATATTTTATATCGCAATGTGTAATTTTTAATCATCCAAAAGACTTGATAAACAGGTTGTTCGGCAAACAGTATATAAAAAATAAAATATAATTCAGCAACTAAAAACTATAACACGCCGTAATAGAAAATGATAATGACAATATATGATGGTGTGTTAGACATGATATAGTGCACTTCCCTTGCTACTGGTAATTTCGTTTTATGTCTGAAACTGGTAAATTCTGCAAAATTTGAATTTGGACTAATAGTAAAATATTGATTAATAGCGTATGCGTAACTATATCGAGTAGTAATAGCGGCCCTTGCTATCAATAACAAGTTTCCTTATGCAGGCGAATCAACAGATTAAATGAATCTTTAAAACTGCGATACTGGATTTAACAAAATCACCGGATCTGCGTTGTGGCTAACACGGGATTTTTCACAGTCCATTGTTTTTCTAGATAGGCATCCAAAATATTGCCAGAAAACAATGAAATGGGTTAGCCATAGCGAAGTTCAGGTAATTTTTAAACTGCAGTCTAGCAGATCGATTTCCTTTACAAGTAAAATTATTTGAAGTGAGTGTCCCATGAGCAATGGCTCTGTTTAACCAGTTGCCTTGGTCAGTCACTTATATATAATACACAACGAACACAGTTAAGAAGCCTTAACTAATTAAATAGAAACATTGTACGCATTTTGGCAATCATTGAATAACTTATATTAATATGGTGAAAGGTAGCTTTGATGCTGATCGCATTTAAACCGTGTAGCTGAAATTCTAGTCCAATTTAGTATATTAGGTGAGAGCCGCTCTCACATCTATATCTCCCTATTGCAAATATAACTACTCACGTAATTTTGTATCGAGTTTTCCTGATGTTCATGGAGGGCCTGAACGAGTCAGTATGCACGATTGACGTTAGTCACACTGTGAACGTGGTTGGTATTTACTTGAAGTTAAAAATATTATAAATATTTCGATAAATAAGTAATTCGATAATTACATTTTATAAATAGTGACTGAATGAACACCATAGTTCTTAAAAATGGCCTTAATTACGCAATTGTGATTGATTATTACAAGAATACATTGACCGTCGCATTTTACGTCGAAATTGACGAATTTTACTTTACAGAATGGTGTAGAATGTTAACTTGAATAATTATATAAATATGACTTAAATCTGCGCTTCGTGAGAATTATTCTACTTGTCCTGATGATGAATCGAGCAGTTATGAGCCAAAATAGTAGCTGAAACAAAATGTGATTAGATGGCCAAATAAACTTGACAACTACTCAATGGCATCAGACAACGTATACATCCTTCTCGGTAGCCTTTGAAAAAGCATGCGGTTAGAACATTATCTGACCCCACATCCTGTCTCCGTACAATCTGTATCTAAAGCTTTTATTTTGCGACTTTTTTCAAATCATTGCCTTTCTTTGAATGCGTGAAGTATCTCATATCAGCAAATACCTCAAAAATGAAAATCCTTCGCTTGATTCAAATAAACAATCATTGATTGTAGATGTGGTGACAATAATTCATTACATCAATTTCGATTAAATAAGATAAACATCATACTCACTTTATTTAGACAGTAAAACAACTTGGCCAAACTACCGTTGATTATACGTGATGATGCGTTTCTATTGTCAATGGTGAGCACCTGAGCGTTACAACAAGATGTGGGAAATCAGATAAGCAGCTCTCGCATATAATACTAACGAAAAAAATCCAGTCAAGTAAATTTACGCGAGACTACTAGAGGTTAGGGACGCATATTTGATTTGCCATACCTTATATATGACTTGCAGTTTAATCCTCGTTAGTTAGCATTCTGTCGTGCTCGGATGAGCTACATGGAAGTTAAAGTGTGACTGACGGTAGTTTTGCCATGTTATGCGACAGGTTAAATGTAATGGAATTAATGCGTTCCATAAGCTAACAAACATAATTTGAAGATAATTAAATAAACAATGGTTGCACGGGCGGTGATAACAATTGCTTTATCGCGCAACCAATGTTCGTTTAATTATATAAATATTCATTTCAATATTACCTCACCATATAATGTGGTGTCTGTCCTATAATGTGAGACTGGGGATGATTAGCTGGAATTTTATGGCTAAAGTGATGTTATAGGAGCTCCATCTAATGGAAAGGCTAACCAAGAACACTACTTAGTATATAACTGGAAATTGTGTGTAGTGCGCGGCAAGGTGGTTCAGTGGTTAGAGCACAAGATTAGGAAGAAGATGTACCCAGGTGCGAGCTCTATTCGCGGCAAAATCTGAAAAGGACGAAACCGATCTACTGGACAAATTTCCTTTTCCCCCGTATACAATACTTAGTTTATATTGACAAATGTATGTACATAATGGATCAGGTGTTTATATCAAGATCGTAACAATGAGTAAAAGTAATTGTTACCACCGCCCGTGCAACTAATGATTGTTTGATTGTTTAACTTATTTACATGTGGCGAAAGCGGCAGACAGGTAATTTTAATGACTGCATAGAAACAGTACAGCCGACATTTCCAGTCTAGAACCATGTATGTGAGACTGTCAGCGGTAAGAGCCGCATGTCTAATCTTGCTTTCCTGTATATGTATTGCATGTTGATTCTGGTCGGTTAGTTTACCGTCGTGATTTGATGATGATCATGGAAAGTTAAAATGCGTCAGTACGTGTGACTGTTGATACCTTCGCTTACTTTATTTGTAGCCAAAGATCCAATCGCAAAGTTACTCCATTTGGACACGAAATGTCTCCTCCCAATCGCAGCAAGTCTTGACTTCAATTGTTTTAACATATTTAATTTCTGCTTACTTCTTCACTGACAAAGTAATAGATTAACACTTATCAATTATTTTATACCGAATATAGCAGAGAGGCAGCAGTCCTTTTTGGCGAGAAAGGAAAGTAACGATATGTAAGCAAATGTGCCAAAGACATCGAGTACGTTACAACAGTCTAGTAAGTTAGTGGTTGTTCGACCCTCGTCACTATAATTTGCCTATAAGTCTTAATGTCATTATAAGTCTAGATGAAAAAAATTCAAACGTGATTAAATGCCTGTCGGCATATATGCATCAGCGAATTTCTCTAGAAAATTTTATTACTAAATTCCCGATGAGAGATCTTAGTTTAAGTGTTTTAAATTTAGCTTAAGTCATTTTAAACCCATTAAGTTAACGCAGAGAAAACGTATACACAAAAATATAGTATGACGACAAAGCATCATGAATGCTCCTAACAGTCCATGCGAATCTAGCACTACATCTATAGGTAATAAGAGATTATTCATTCAATTAACCGATAATGAAAGAGTTATGTCTTAAATTTCTATGCCATTAGAGGAGAAAATCAATTTACGTTCACCGAAAAACAAACAGCTAAGCATTCATTTCGATAAAAATTTGTCCATAACATCTAAACCAAGCAAAAAGTTAATTTACGTTTTGTTTACTTATGTTATTATTGATTTCTTAAATATTAAAATTAATGCTTATGGTAACAATTAAAACAATAAAATAATTAACATGATAAAATCATTAGCTTTAAAGTTGGTAACACATGACTATCATATTTAAAGTAATAGATGCATAATTAATGTAAAAAATGTATGACAGAAAAAGCAAATAAGCATTGTTTAATAGAACAAGAAAATTGTGAAAAACTTCGGATGAGAAATTTACGCATGTCTATGGGGGGAAAACTTAGCTATTCAAATGGGAAATTAAATAACCAATAACGAAATACGAATACAAATGACAATATTGTTATTGCAAATATTGCATCATAAATGTCAAAAAATAAATAAACAAAAATTTAGTCAGTTCAACAAATACTAGGCGAATATTATCTTTCTAAAGAAGTCTACTGACTAAAACCTACCATACACGTGAGGTAAGATTAATAGAAATAGCAAATAAACTTTGAACTCACTTATTTAGAGGGAACAAATAGAAGCGGGCAGGTTTTCAGATAAATAAAATTGCGTAAAATTTACTTGTTCTGTCGAAGAAAAATAATGTTGAAAAATACAACGGAAGTTATAATTATTTTAATAATAATTTAACAATAAAAAGGCAACAATGTATGAACATTATCAGAGCATAAATTCGCAAACTACTCTTACCAGTTTTACCGCGTAAAACAGCAAATATGAATTGTTAACACAAGACAAATAAATACATTAAAAAGACAAAAAGTAGAAAAACACAACCAGTTCAAATAAACAAAATACTCACAAAAAACTCAATACACAAGCACTTAATAGGTGGCCCGACAGATAGACAAACATAAATGGCAACAACACACCAGACAAGGAAACAAAAACACAAGCAAATTCTAAACAAATTATGGGATGTATTGCGCAGAGCAGTCATATGTACTTATACATAACATATGGAGCATGTTATTGAAATCAGCGAGCAAACTTTAACTAATGATATAACTGTTTATCATACGATGCGCCCCAGATCACTTGTAATGAGGCCAATTGCCTAAATAGCCTCGCTAATGAAATCATACCTGAAAATGGTCTTCGATGAGACATATGTTAATTTCTTTCTGAATAAAATCTTTAGACTTTTCAAAAACACCACACTCTTTTACTTAACCAGCCGAACAACAGGACAAAAATACAGTCGGTTGAGCAACTGGTTAAAAAAAAAGCATTTTAAGGTTGGTGTTTATCTAAAGTGCACAAACTTCATTAAAGTAATGGCTTTCACTGCTTAACACGTCAACGCTGATTGGTGTCGTGTTTTCGACGAGTAATCTTAACTATCGAGGATACGGTAATAGCGAACACACCCGTGAAGAAACAACTCGAATCTGCGCAAACGTTTTTAATAATTTTCGTCAACCTAAAACCTCCTCAAAAGCGGATAACAAACAAAAAACAAACAAGCAACAAAAACGGACCAGAATCAAAGCAAAACACCTCATTGCCTTTGTTTCTGAATGAAATTTCACATAAACATGATCACACTTACTTCAGCGAAGGCACCGAAAACAATAGATTTAAGCCAAACTGCAAGAATAAACCATTGGTGTAGCGTATTCATAGGGAATGAATTTCATTCAGGTTCATACGTTCAGCACAAAGAACAATGCAGGGTCCAAGAATGCATCAAATAACAAATCATCACTAGCCGACCAATTAGATATCTGAATGTGATCAGCAGAAAAGTTATTAATTTCCAACTGCTTATTAAAAATGCAAAGAAAATCCAAACATTCCACCAATAAATGATACAAGGCAAAATTTAGGAAAAAAATAACAAACACGAGAAATAATTCGTTAAGAGAGAGAGAGAGAGAGAGAACAAAAATTATCACTTTTTTGGCAATAATCACATTTTAACTAACGCATTCTTATTTTTAACGTGGTAATTCGTAAAGATAATGTTTTTGAAATCAAAGTAAGAAAATTCAATTTAAATAGGTGTGAAGAAAAACAGAGCCTAATTAGATAGACTAAATCACAGATCTCCATTTTCCCTTAACTAGATTTGTGAGGCAAAACAATAAAAAACAAGTAAACCCATGCAAAATGTATTGTTAGCAGCCGCGGTTAAAAGATCATCATTGTGTGACAAGAAATTAAGCATAAAAAGAATCACAAAACCAGGTTAAAAATAAATGCCACAAAAACATTGCTCGTATAGATTAAAATACCAGGGGAAAATAAAGGAACGAGTACATTTAAATAAAGAAGTAAAAATGCAATGCATAATAACAATAATTATTAAAAATGATTGACTGCAACTAACAAACTAAAACAGTAAAAACGATAAATTTTACACCGTAGGAATAGAATTACTAATAAAAGCATATACTACTGTTAGTAGCGAATGCGTAAAATATCAAAAGTTGATTAGGCAAAGCTCGCAATTAAAATAAAATTGATTTTTGAATATGAATCGATAAAAATACAGCCAATAAAGAAAGCAGCTCCATAAGCACTATCAAATGAACAGAGCTTTTAATGCAGCATATCAAAGGTTTAAAACCTTTTCGAATAAGCTTTCTTATAGGTACTCCACCATAATATTTGTCGACTAACAACTGAATATTAAACTGGATACATGAAAAACAACTTTTAAATAAAAATATTTGGAAGCGATTGAACATATGAAAAAAGTGAATAAAAAAATTATGGTTTACTTCTAAAATTTATCCAATCAAAATTTTAAGTATGTTGTTGCATAAAGGAAAGAAGCAAATGTTATAGGCGAAACAAGATCATGATTTTGCATTAACAATATGATTTTATGCATTTTTTCAAAAACAGCGCAAAATGATTGCAGTTGAAGAAAGTTATTCATTGAAAAACAGGTAAGCACCTGCGAACAAACAAGGTCCAAAAGACGGTTTAAATCAAGTGACAACCCAGTTACCAGTGGAAACAAACATTAAATCAACAAGTAAGTTTAAATTAATTTTAATACTCACATTATAAATTAGCATTCAAAACAAATTCGAAGGAGAAATGTCCGTTTAATGCACTTTTATGGAATAAAATCCAAGCGCTTTCATAATTTCAAACACTATTAATTGAGGTTTCAATCAAATTAGAAAAAACAAAACAATGAAGCAGATAACGTATAAATTATTTATTTCAACAAAGAGAATTGTTAATAGACTAAAAAACTAACGGTATTGGGTTGAATAATAAAAGCGACATTCTTCATATAATATTGTTTGCTTACGTGCAAACACACACACACAAACACAAGAAGCCGCGAAGAGAATGAAAGATTGATTAAAGATAACCTTTTAAAGAGATTTGTAACGCATATCGTATATGAAACGTGTGTTTCATTCCAAACATCTACCGGTAAAAAGTACTATCGAGGAAAAGAATTTTCCACTATATTTGATAGATGAAAAAGTGGGTGGTGATGATTATTGTCAAACTTAACGACAAACCAAAAAACACAAACAAGAGCATACGTTTAATCGATCCAAGAACTCTAGAGGATCAAAATAAATTTGAACCAACACCATATTAAAACTAACACAGATGCTTCTATTACTTCCTCCATTTAACAACTATGAACGGTTTTGTTTAAAATAAATACCAACGTAATTCTCCAAAAGACGCCGTCTATAATTACGATTTATTTGGTTTGCGCTTATCTTTAAATGTCTGACAAAAATGGCAAAGACGTGAGTGTAAAAAATAGACAATGGGGTTTGCAAAAAAAGCTGAATAAAAATCGAAACAGACAAATTTGAGATTAGCTTAAAATTTTTTTGGTTCTTTTTATTCTTTTTTGTAAACAGTGATTTGCATGACAATGAAGAAAGCAGTGTTTTAAGTTAAGCATGACGGTCAATGTTAATAATGTTTCATCACTTTTTGAATAATGGCGAAACTGATTCGTAGCATGCTAATCATTCAGTAATATCAAAAATTCGACAGACTGAATACACGAGACTGTTCAGCAAGAGATAAATTTCGTTTGAATTTCCTTCGTTTACTATAATTGAAACAATTCAGACAATTTAATTAGTGAGGGTCGATTTGCTGATCAGTTAAACGACTACCTATATCTTCAGACTTTCAACTAATAAATTATCTAATTTTTAAAATAGGAAAGTTAAATTTCTAGAGAATACAAATGTGCATGCATCTTAGAATCGATCGAAGTAATGTCGTGATATTATTTAAAATACCAATATTAAAAAATATTACGAAAATTATACGAATCATGCTTAATGAATAAAATAATTTGTTTAACACAATAAAACAGTTTGTCTAGTTTGTGATTCGACAATAGAGAACAAATAAAAACCGACAATTATATGTGTTACCGCTTTTATTGTTGTCGATGATGTTCAAAGTTCATGAAAATGTCAAAATAAAATAGAACAGTGTAAACATTAATTCGCAATTTGTATGCAAAAAATATTAAAATCAATGGCAAATTTTAGCTAACGCTTGGAAGGGCAGAAGAGACGGCGGATCGAGAAGCTGAACAGATACTCAACGTTTGGTAATTTTTCGTGAAAAAATCAACCACATTGCACAGGACGTCTTCAGTGTGAATATTGTAAACATCAAGCCCATCAATAAGATTTTCCTTCGACACAATACGGAGAGAAATGTTTGGAGCAAAATAGTGAGAGATAGCAAGAGAGCTTGGTAAGCAAACATCATAAAATGGGCTTCTTTAGAAGTACGCAAACCTATAAATAACACAAAGTTAAAGAATGGGACTGAAATCAATTCCAATGGTAGAGTTAACTCATTTCTACATTTGCAGCCGCACAGCTCATGAAAATAATTAAACAAATAATAATTGAACAAAGGTCTGAATAAATGAGTTTTACTCAAACGTGATTGGCTACTAGCAGTTAACAAGTACAATGATTGAATGCCTTTAATTTTTTTCTACGTCGTATTCAATATTCAAATTGACCCAAAAGCTGATCATTTATGAGATGAACAAACAAGATTGAAAACTAGTCAGTGCTTTGCAATACAAGATATAAGCTAGCAGCTGCACTTGACACTGACAGCTCTCTTACAGGATGCCGACGTAAATTGAAACTTATTTCCAGGTTATAGATAAAGAAAACTAGTTTTTGTAGGCCCACTATATATACGCTCAAGAATTAAGAGTAGCTTCGGCAATGCACGAAATTTTCAAATCTCATCTGGCAAACCAATCATGAGAGTCAATTGCAAAGAAATCAACATGTAAGCTTACACACATGCACTTGTGTGTGTGCTACATGAAACTACAAGTACGCACATAAATATAGAAAAGAAACACGCGCATACATATAGTTCACATTGGTTTCATCAATACTAAAGATTAACGTCAGAATTTCGTAAGTCCGTGCCCAATACTCCTGATTGGTTTTGTATTACATCCCATAAAAAGCATAATGTCATATTTAAATTGGGCGTCGTTACATAAATTATGACTGCAAAAAAGTTTCACTATCATTACCGACATTTGCATACAAAAAAATAAACGAAGGAAGTGTTCAAATGTCGGTACAATATTGATGAAAACAACAGGTGATAAAGGAAACTAGCCAAAATATATATTCGTCGAGTACGCAAGAGATCACAAAAGGGTGGAGGGGTGGAGATAGTCAACTAACGGTTCGTAACAATACTCCGCTGATAATTAAGGTGCCCTTACAAGTACAGTTGTTCAACCCACCCCCACCATCACTTATCATTCAGTTATCCGTCATACAATCAAGAAACCCATCAAAAAATGAATTATTCAAATCGAGAATCAAACATCTAATAAATTAACAAATAAGTTTATATTTAATCATTCCTTGTAGTCATTCAAGCTCGTAAACATACATCTGTTAAACTAAATTTCACAAACCCACGCCTAGAATTGATTTTATTCTGTTACTGCTTGATTGGCATCATTCGTGACCAAATTCGAGTAATCTTCCACTCGTTTATAGGATAATTAATCAATTCATCACCTGCTCATCTTGCTACCTTTCTGTTGCTTCTTATTAACCATTCATCCAATTAAATATCGGCAACCGGGAGGTTGTAGCGATTATTCAGCAGACCAGGTGCACGAGTACCAGACATGTCGACATCGTCAGCAGATTCCTCACCAGCTATGCCACTGTTCGGACGACGTGGTGGAAGAGCAGGAGCTGGTTGAATATGTCGACTGACGGCTTCTTCATACCCTGGTGGAGGGCGTTCACCGGCCAACTTCTCACCGATATTTGTGGGCGCTACACCACTAGCCACTTTCTGTGCCTTCATGTGAATTTTTCGATGATAACAGAAAAATATAGGAATAACATACAATACGTTAACTCGCGCTATATTTTAGCAATTATGTACATAAGGGATAAAGTAAATGATCGCTTCGAAAGTTAAATGGATAATGATGAAATATATGAGAACTTGGTGCTCAGCCACACCATAAATTAACTTTACTAATGCAAAAGAACTAAAAGCTGCGAAGGATTTAACAAAAGAAGTGTAATATTGTAGTGAGGTAATTTAAAAAATTAATTAATTAAAACTTAACGCGATATGAAAACAATAGAATTCTACCGTTGCCACGATTTCGTCTACAATTAGATACTGAGAATGCATCTTTATTAAAGGATACCTCCATGATGTCAATCGCCGAATACACGAAGCCAAAGATAAACGCTATTTATGGATTTCAGTTCAAATAAGTAATTGGTTTCAGCGATTGTTCACTGCTTCTAGCCCAATAAGGACTAAACAATCGCCTTGTATAAGGTAAATAGTTAATGGTCGCTGAAGTTTGATCCTCGCTAGTCAATTTAATGTTATACTCTGATGATCACCATGGAAGGTCGTAACGCATCATTAAACATGATTGACAGTAAGTATGTATTAGGTGTTGCGAACTTAGTATCAAATTAGTTCAGTTGTGACCAGAAGAATAAACCAAAGGCAGCATGAACGGAAAGTAGAATCTCATGCAAATTCGTTTCGTGCTTACTGGCGACTCATCAGTAGGAGCCGGTATTACGTCCTTTAACCGCTATTTATTTGCGTGAGGAATGTGGGATAATAGGACGTACAATCTCCTAGACGAATTTGTAAACCTGCAGTAGTGAAGCTAGCATTATATAAAGTCTCGACAATGCGACATCAACGTTAACTCACTCTAGGTAATATATATACTGAGTCTGTAAAGGATACTAACACTATGGCTATTGTGTGAGTAACCGATACCAACATTATTGTACCGAAAATGTACATGGTGCTAACACTATGGTTTCCGAGTCGGTACATGATACCAACATGATGGATATCAATGTATGCTATAATTCTCAGAAATTGAGAATTACAACAATTTCTGAACACCTGTTACTCCATTAAATCCATACACCCTGGCCTTGATCGATATCAGTTATCACATTTCGTGGTAGGCATGACATCATTCAATTCAATATATAACAGTTAAATACTGTTTGTTGCGGAGAACTAATATATATGCAACAAACAGTATTTAACTGTTATATATGACTGACAGTAGTTTTGCCATCTTGAGTGAAGGCATGAATAAACTTGGATTGGTGTTTATCTCATGTGCGCAAACTTGATGTAAAGAAAGATGATTGGTTGTTTGGTATAAAACAGGTTCAGAGTACATAGCTATCATTAGGCTAAAGAAGACTAATGCATTTGACAATGCATCCTACACGCGTTGAACACTCACAAAACGATATTTACAGTCAATCGGTGGTCCTCTGGATATTGATGAAGATATCGGATATTAGAGAGCCACAACTTATAAGACTGGCGCTAGTTACGCAATAACTAGTGAAAAAAGCATCGATATAGATATATGCAACGTGACTTTTATTCAAAACCGACGCACATCATTGCGAGAAACTTCATCCATCGTGTCGTTACTTAAAAATTGGCAGGCGCTTTCTTCGCCACAAATGACAGGCCGGTGTTTCAGAAAATTTAAATCGTTCCTTCCCAATCGCGTCAACGAAACTTCAAAAACAAGAAAGTTCATTGTAACCAGTGGCCAATAAAAACCAATAGTTTAATTACAGATAATCGCAAGCCAGTCGCATAACACAGGAAAACTACTGTCAGCCAAGACGTCAAATCAATTGTGCTCAAGATGTAATACAAAATTTTGGCTAGCGACAAATGGTTCCGGTGTATCCTGATTCGTTGTTAGATACGGCGATTATTCTGCGATATAGACACAGCCCTGCGCAGAATTGAAAACAATAAACCAAATACCAGTCTCAAAAAACAAAACAAATAAACATTGAAGAAGAGAAATTCCATGACAAACCTCTCGTGTATTTCGCAACTGCAGCTTCTGTTGCTGCTTCTTCTGGTTTACTTCCGACTCGAAAATATCCAGCGTTTCCGAGAAAGCCGCCAAAGCGTCGGCTGTCATAGTCTCAATGCCGGGACCACGTTTCGCCATCTGGTGTATGCCGAATCCATGTGGGCCAGACAACTTGCTAACTGATCCTTCGTCATTAGTTGTCGACAATACAGGCTGTTGTTTGTGCTGATCTCCATTGTTGGTAACAGGCATGTTGATGTTGTTCGAAGACACGCCTGACTGACCATTGCCAGCATTGCCAGCGAAAATCGGGCTGTTGCCGTTCAGTGTAGTGACAGCGGTGTCCAAACTGTCTGTAGAGCTGCCGGTTGTCGGCACAGCGACATTCGAAGAAGGCTGTTGTGGTGGTGGTGGCGGCATTGGCCACTAGATTTTTTTAAATGAATAGAAATGCCATCCAAAAATAAATACTCTAAAATATTAACCTAGAATTCACGTGATGATTCTGATTTAGATAACTGCATGGGTTCTTCTCACGCGTCCTAGTCTTCACTTGTCTATTAAAGCCAAATTTCATCAAGAACTACAGGGAAAATGGGCGAAATCGAACCAGGCCTGAACCACCTCAAGCAAATGTACAAAAACTCGCATAACTAACTATGTTCGTTGTATTTTCGGATAGATTAAATATCAACAAAGAGAAGCTACAACGTACAAATTTGCATGGCAAAATACAACATGAATGTTTTAGTACAATTTCAGAAAATCGACGGCGATAAGCTGGAACACCCACATTTGCAGACCAGACGAAAGATCGATGATTGCTATCACGGAAAGCTGCATCAGTTCACACTAAGACGCGCCAATCGTACAAGAAGGGAAATTAAGAGAAAATGAAAATATAGGCAATCTTCAAACCCGAGTGAAATTACATTCAGCAATTTGCAAAAATGCATAAGAAATTAGCAATCTATGACAGAAGAGAAGTAGAAGTCAACTTTATGGATCTAGATGAGAAAAAGCCGTTTCCATTTCACAGTTTTTTTGCTCTCTACTCAAGGCAGCATCACACAGAACGTCTTAACGTTTTGACCCAGCTTCTTGTGGTGTGTATACAGTCGCCGTCCAAGATCTCGCTTAGATCGGTTTGGCAATAGCAGTGTGCTCGCGTGCATTGGTCTGCAAAAGCATGTATGTTCTACACACCAACCGATTATTTCCCTATTTTCAAATTTTAATTTTCAAGTTAATTTTTTTAAACAGCATTTGATGATGTGTTATACGTTGATCGAAAGCGATTGCTAGCAACAATCAAGGTATTTTATGTGTTTCAGAAGCATAGAATCCGAAATTAAAATCACAAAGGAGCAATTGGTAAAGAGTTACTAAGCTGATATCAAACTGTTCGATGGCAAATGTGTTATGCAGCGTCTTGACAGAGATATAAGCATCAAAATCTTCAATGAAATCAAGTTGTACAGAAGCAGCCATGTCAAAATGTATGCAGGAAACTACTGAATGAAAAAACCACTACAAACCCAATGAAAGAATATATCATTGGAAAACTGGCCACATGGGAGTGGAGAAAATAAACTGATTAGGCATAGGCACTGAGAACCTGGTGACTTATGAATGAAAAAATGACTGCATAGAAAAATCGTGAGTTCGATTCCTGTTCAAAGTAATTGCTGCATCCGTTAAAAAACGTGAGAAAGACGAAGACATGGCCTAACAGATCGTTTTTATTTCTTTGCTATCTTAAGCTAGATAAAGATTATACCAGCAATATATAAATATATATATATATATAATTTACGCGAATTAATATATATGCAATTATATATTGGATTTTGTGTGTTTAGTAACAAATTCAGCATGAAAAACAGTATAATCCTGTTTACACGTGAGTTTCGTGCTTACTGGCGAATCACCGATAGCAGCCTGCACTACGCACAAACCCTCCACATATTTGTGGAGAATGCAGAGCTGTTGGGCGGTGCAGTCGTCTATACGCGTAGGTATTCAAATTGTAGTAGAGACATCTTCATAGAGTGTTTTCAGTGTGACTTCAAAGCTAACAGTAATTATGCGGTAACGGTGCGGCTTCTTAGCACCATCGATTGCAGGTGAATTCATACTATATGTCTTAATAGGCAGCTGCAGCAGTGGACCCTTTCCACAAGTACATTTGCGTTCGTTGGACATTCCTGTTAAAAGTGGTACTATTAAGAGTTTTACCTATGATGACGAACAGTAACACCTGGGCTACTGAAGGTCTTATATCTGCTTGAATAATGCGAGTCAGTTAGCTTGCAAAATAAAGCAGAATTTCCATGAATGAAAAATTATTTAATCAAATACCCCGATATTCCTAGGCAGCATGAAGAAGATGGTTTAAAACGAATTAAAACATGTCCTATCAAAAGAAGAATCAATTTAAAAAGATATATTATTAAGATTCAAAAGACACTAAAATTATATTTTTCCAAGTTCAATAAGGCAAAGCAAACTTTGTATTGGGCTTTTTCAAATTATGCAAACCAGATAATTAGCTGATCGAACGAATTAAACACTCCCATACATTGGGTGAGCGGTTCAATGGTAGGCTGAGCTATTATTGAAGTGTTGCCTTTAAAACTAAAATTTTGCTAATATAGAATAAAATTAACAAGGTATATATTCATTACGTTGGCTTGATCTGACTCAAACACTGTTTATGCAGTAAGAATATATATATATATATATATATATATATATATATATATATATATATATATATATTGAAATGAAGTCTAATGGCAGGAATTTGATTATATATATATGGTGGGGGGAAGGAGAAACAATGTATTGTATTGTGTGTCAAAGGGTATTCACTTTGAAAAACGGTGAAGTCCATATTGAGAAATCTTCACGTACTTTCCAGAATTTTCCGTACACGACAACTAGAGCAATATGGCAAGAATTGACAAAACTTAAATCAAAATGAGTAAGACTTCACAAAAACTAATTCAAACTTCTCCGAAAATGGGCTATTAAAATGAAAAAATTACTCCATTCTGTGCAGCCTCTACCTCGCCTGGGGCAGTAGTCAGATTCGGATTCTGGTTGCCATTGTTCATGGGAATAACGGGCTGCACCATTTGTAATTGCGGTTGATTTGGCATCGGAACTCCTTGAGTATTAATAGCAGCTGGTAGAACTGTTGGCTGATATTTTTGAATATTTGGTGGATAATTAAAGAAAAATCAATCATGAATGTGTGGTTATGTTTTATCAAAGGTGAAAAGTAGGATTTTAGGCTATTTAGTTTTAATTTTAACAAACCATAATCGATAGACCAGACACAATTTCGCTCCATCGTTTTTACTGATTTGCTGGAGGAATAAAATTTATGAAATTTGAAAGTGCAAATAGAAACAGCAACATACACAGAAATAATGGTTATTCCATCAAATAAAAATAAAAACCATTTCGCTTAGTGCTGGGGAAGCTCCATGTTAATTGATTTTTGCATTTAGATCTGAAAAACGTCCTTTTATAGCGATAGCCTGGAAACAGAGAAGCATGTTTAAATGTTGAGTTGTCATGCTCAATGTTGTCCTTCTTGTTGTGAAATCCGCTACCTTTTTGTGCGGGACAATTGGTAGGTAAAATCTTGAACCCTTTACATTCCCAGAGAAACGTGTTCACTCACCTTGTCATGATCAGTTATATATGTAAACGCAATACAAATCTTCCTTTGTACGCATCAAATTCGTAAGTGTTCGGACAAGCGTGAATTCAGTTTTTTACTACATCAGTCTAAAAATGTTTAACAACAGGTATAATGAAATTGACAGATGGTGTTAATGGCAGATAGCAGCGGTATTTTGCCGAAACACTAAGTAAAGAGAGGTTGTCTTCATCAACGTGTATATGCATGTTTCTCCATCTTGACAAATATTTATACAAAAAGATGCTTTCCGGAGCTGGGAATCCAACAATGATTTTTCGTACACTGATACAGATATAGTGCTCTGCTCACATGATGCCAAACGATTTCTACCTTTTTCTTTATATATGAACATGATGGGACAATAAATTTTAAAATCTATTATTAAACAATTTTTATTGCTAAAGCAAACCTATTAAAATATGGCGTAAAAGAACAACCCTAAATCCACTGTGGAAATATGTTTAGCATAGCTCTCTCTCTCTTTATATATATATATATATATATATATATATATATATATATATATATATATATATATTCTATCACAAACTTTATTAACCTCAACCTCTATATCCTATTGCAAACAGGATGAGATTATATATACCAGGAATTGAGGATTACAGTAATATAATGGAAAAGGAAATTTTGTTGATACTTCTACGCGTCCGGAAATAGCAAATTAAAAATCTTGATATCACGGATAGGCGTATATATCAATGCACACGGATCAATTATATTTATTACATGAATGCATTGTACCCTTCCTATGTGCACATAGGAAAATTTACAATGAATATATATATATATATATATATATATATATATATATATATATATTAGTTTTCTTTAACCAAGCATATAGCATTTTCTGGGCATCAGTTCAAAAGATGATAGATCTACGCAATCACAAACTACTTTTATGGAATATATCAAAACGAAGTGCCCTTTACTTGATTATCAAATTGTTTTTGGGATTTGCTTTCCCTTGAAAAAGGCTTCGGAAACAGGACGCCGAAATATCCAGATTAAAAACGTAGACAATGGATGCAAAAACCATTTCGGGTACAAAAGGGATCAGGCAATTCACGTAAAGATCGCAAGAAATTAAGAACAGAATTAAACAGATACCAAAGATCTGAAATATATCTTCAAATCTTGCATCTTCTTGTACATTTTCAAACAAGTACCTGAGCTTGCGAAGCAGGATTCATGTAAGGCATTGAAGCCATTGAGCTCACTCCACCGTTGTTAGTCAATACAACGCCAGCCTCCATTGAAGAACTACCAAAATTTCCAATTGGCATTGAAACAGAGGGCGAATTCGACATAGGCACTGGGGTTGATTGTACAGCACCCGATGTTGGTGCACTAATAGGCTGTTGTGCCAGATGCGGATTCATTGTTTGCTGGGCCATTGTTAAATTTCCGTTCGTTGCATCTCCAGCCATTGCCGACGATGTCACAGGGATGGACATTGTGCGGAAGAAATTTGCCTGTTGGGCAGCCTAGAATTGATGGCAACAAAAACGATAACATAGTAAAAGTAAGCGTCTGAAGATATATATATATATATATATATATATATATATATATATATATATATATATATATAGCAAAGCATCATGGTAGGGTTTAATTATATATAAGTTCTCCGTATAAATTAAGCATGACATAGGATTTCGACCTTATTTTACACAGATTAAATACTTGTAAGATTTTTCGCCGTCGGGACTTTAACTGGACTACATTTGCTTTGAAATATTGAAACTCAACCTCTGCACCACTCAAGCCAGGCACTAAAAAAGACTTTCGGTGTTGTACCGATTTATGTTGTTCTTCCATCCTTTTCGCCATGTTAAGCCTGTTTTGCGTCGCTTTCAACCTAAAGTTCCAATTTGCAAACCATGATTTTATAGTAAATAACAGACATCATGACACCTAACGAATTAATACTGAATTAAAGTATCATGACATTATTTAAAACACACACACACACACAGACATATTTTTTTAATTCGATAAACATTTATTCAAATATATGAATTTACATCATTAAAAGACTTTACAGAAGCGCTGTCGTTTAATTTTTCATCTGATTCACCAAACTAATAAAACACAGGAGTTAGTTTATTTTAAATAGTAAAATTATTTATTTAGATATGTACAATAATATATTAGCCCTGAAAATTAAAAATAGAAGAAACATAAGCAAGCACGATTACGCATATAAGTTGGACAGCCCAATGGTAAGGTCATTGCACGAGTTAACTGTTTATTTTTGCAATTTTTTAGATGTCTATTTATTGCATTAACCTGCAAATAACCAGGCACAATTATACACCTAGCCTTAGTTAAACTGGAAAACGATTTGTCGTCCTGTCGCATTTGCCCCTCAACAATATATGTTTTTTTACAAATATACGTTCGATACCAATCTTATTTTGCACCAAACAAGTTGGTCTGTGCTTTGACTACCTTCTGCCGCATCCACACAATTATACAATTCCAATTATAGATAGCGTTTGATAATGAAAACAAAAATTTTGCCTTTCGCACTAGGTAAAGAATGTTTTTTGTAGTGTATGTAGTTAAAATTAGCAGATGCTCAATATATGAACATCAACACAAAATGAATCTATTATTTAAGCGCTTCATTATCTCTCCACCATGAAATTATAAGCAAACATGCACTGGTATCCTATCAACTGTACAACCATTCACACCGGGTTTTTATATCCTTAGGTGTATACTTATCAAAAAAAATGTGGCGTTCAACATTTAAGGATAATAGCATTACGCACACTAACCAAATCAATTTTCAATCAATCTGGCGAACAAATATGCAATGTCATATTGCGCATTGCTTTATCTAAGATTGTTTTCCAGTTCAATACGCAGTAGCTGGTGAAATATCAATATTGTGCTATAAATTGTTTCTTATGGAAGACAGATCTTTTCTACGTTTAAGGAAAACATCAAGAAAACGTTAGAGTGCCATTGTCTTTGTTCGCCATTGTAAATATATTAATGTGATATTGTGTACTGGATTTATTAAGTAGTTCTTCAGCATAATTTGACTTCACTCAATGATTCACAGAGTTTCGTTCCCATATGAACATACCGACTATAACCAAATCCAAATACTAATTCATCTATAGACCATCGTTTGTTCGTATAGTTGGCTATAGAAAATGAACAGAACATCTGAACAAAACAAATAAAGTAATCTTTATAACTGAAATTCACACAATTTAAAGTTTGAGAAATTCTCTCAGAAATACTGACAGACAATTCGACTAATTTCATGTAAAGCGGCATTAGTAAATAGCAAACCAAGACCAAACGAACAAATCCAACGACTTTTAATGATCAATTTATCTACCATTTCAACAAATGCAAAACAATCTATCAAACCGTACTTAGATAGGTGATTTCTCATCGGCTTAAAAAGATTAATTCATGCGTTAGTGTATTTTATTTAACCAATAGGTCTTGAATAAACAAAAGATCTGTGCATTTTCAGTAAAGCATACAAAATCCGCGTCTGCGATTCGACTGGCTTCAGTTGTTTTGTTTAAGGTAGGCTAAATAAGTATAAGCAACTCTTCATGTTTCTTTGAATTGCTTTTAGTATAACTTCACAATTGCGGTCTAGAAAAAAAGCCGTTCTTCTTAGAAACACACTCATTATGATCCATGACCAAAAAGACAGAACCTTCGTCTGGTCAAGGAATAACATATATATATATATATATATATATATATATATATATATATTTCGAATATAAACTTAACATCGAATACTATAGCAAATGCAAAGTTGAGTGTATATTGCTATCATAACCACATGATTATAACCTGCCAAAATATTCCAATTCAATATCAAATTTCTAGTTGGCATGGCTTCTGTTCTAGGCTGACAGGTCGGGGTGGTCGGTTGTAAATTACGGGCGAAAGTGAAGCCCTTGAATGGAAGGATAATCAGAAATATAAGTTTGTATGTCCTCAAACTGCATTTAGCAAGCGGCACGGGTGGTGCAATTGATAGAGTCACAAACTCCGAAGCAAATATACCCAGGTTTGTTTCCCCTCCGCGGCAAATCCTGGACAGTACTTGAGGAGATCTCATTAAGAAAGAAAAAGGTCTACTGGACGACTTGCCTTTGTTACCTAATGCGATATTTAGTTTATACTGACAATAAAAATCCTGCCATTATACTATATATATATATATATATATATATATATATATATATATATATAGAGAGAGAGAGAGAGAGAGAGAGAGTGGAACCTCGAGATACGAGCAGCTTCACATACGGGTTCTTTGCGAGACGAGCCGGAGCTCGCACCATATTTTCGTTCAAGATACGTGACCTTCGGGAACACGGCTCGTATCTCGGATTTGGCATCCAGGCAAGATGAAGCACACCCTTGACCAGACTCAACAAACATTCGATCGGATTGGCAACAAGCTGAAGGGGAAAAACAGCTGCACATACGGAGACAGAAATTTCGAAACAATATGAGCAATCAACATTGCAATCCGCACCTGCGCTGTTACGAAGTGAAGAAAAAATAGGAAACAAGGGGAAACGAAAGACTACACTCGAAAAAAAAAACATTCGTACACTTAAAAGTCAACAATGCGAACAGTTGGTTATCTTTCAAGCCATCACAGACATATACACAAACCAATTTGACATCCACTTTCCCAGCATTTAAAAAAAACAAGTTATGCTTAAGAGATCTAACAAAAAGTATAAATGGGGCAGTTTCAACTAATATTTCCACTTGACATACTGATTGTCAACTTAGAGTGTGATGTACGTTCCATTGAAAAAGATGTCCGTACATGGATATCGAAATATTTGGTAAAATCCTGATGACAGTGAATTCAAACATTTCGGCACGCAATTCGAAAATCAGGTAAATAATCTATTCCCTGTCGCGCAACATGTTTCTTTTAAAGAATGACCAGATCTCAGACATCACTTTGCAATACAGCGAGAAAGAACTTTACATGCAAACAGGCACACACACAGACACAAACGCATACACACTTACTAATCAGCCCAATATATATATATATATATATATATATATATATATATATATATATATATATATTATTTATGCGCAGAGCTAATTATATATTGTCGTTAAAGTTTGAAAACTACATAAGATAAAAAATAATATCTGTCCACTAGTCTATGGTTTCGAACCTATAATGGATTATTGCGAGCAGTAATCAAACCATTCGATTCACAGCCATGGAGATCATCCCTTACGCGTACGTCCACATTGTCGAAAAATATGATACCATGTGCAAAATATAAGAAAATGATTATTGGCAGAATGCTAGCATGCTAAATTGAATATTTTTCATACTGCATACAGATAAAAAAAGTAAACTATATGTGTGATACATATAGAAGAATAGGAAGATGATATTACTTTTGATTTTTAATGCACAGAAAGCTAGTTAATTTGCGACGATAATTTTGGGCTAACCTCGTGGGAAAGACAAGTTTTAAAATAAAACATCTTTGCTTAGGGGCTGTGATAGCTCTGCAAATAAAAGAGGTTTTAGAGGTGAATTCAATATGATTAATATAATGAAGTGATTTTTTATTTGATAAATCCTCTGAAAAATCCAAGAAGATGCATTTGATTAGTTATGGGTGCATATTTCGTTCATTGGAGTTTGATCATTCTCGGATGAGCAATGATACTAATATAGCGATGCGTAAGCTGGGTTAGGTTTAAGACACCGCCAGCTGAGCTCCAAGATTCATTATTCAAGGTAAAGATTTACAAATCTTCAGGCGTTATCTGACCGTTATTCAATTAATTATCCCTGTCATATATTGATATGTAAAGCCGATTGCATTAGTTAGGACTACGCATTCTGCTCGTTAGGCAACTGAGACGATTATGGTGAATGACCGGAATACCAGAAGGGATGGACAATTACTTTCGTGGCTGGAGACAACTTTTCACGCTGTCCCATACTTTGACACGCTACACTATACTCTCTAACCAAGAGAAACCGAGGGGAGAGGGGCAAAATCTGTAAGAGACTAGTGGCAAACAGTATCCGGTGGAGAGTCCCTGTTATTTCTATCTGATAAGCTAATGCTCTACTAGAACCCAGTGAGAAGGCCCGGATCTATTTAATGTGTTCAGATTCGTGACCAAATCAGAATGAAATATACCAAGCTGTGTAACTTACCGCAGCGTCTGACATTTGGCGAGTAGCTAGTGGCGTCATAATTCTATTAGCACCGGTGGATTGCATTTGCATCATCATTGGTTGACCAACCTCTGTAAACACGTGAGAAAAAATGCGAAAACAAACAGACACATGCAATAAATACAACTGGCTCAAATAATATCATTTAAAAGATTAATCCAACACCAACAATACAATAAAATAAACTGACACCTAGATATCACACACAGTGACATCCAGACGAACTAATTCCAATAAGGCAAAATTAACCAGGACTCTCCAATGAAATCTGTTTTCCGCATATCTTTTCCCATTTAAATGGCTTCATATTTGTGAGAGTAGGATGCGCTGTAATCAGGTGTTAGATATCGCGAAGAGATCCGGTAAAAATATGGCTGGCCTACCCGTTCTGCGGTTCTACCTAGCCACTAGATTTGCTTCGGTGGCCTGATAAGCAGGATGTGAAAGTATATCTCTCAAACACTATCCTAACCAGCGTAATGGACGTGCCTTAACAACGCTCTATGATGATGGCACACCAATGAACGGCCACATACAACTGGTTGTCTGGTAAATTGTGTCCTTAATAAAGGTCTCGTGACGCTCAGCAGCCAATGGCCTAAAACAAATCCAGCGGATACATCGATTAGTAAAGCTGTCCAGGCGGAAGCAGCTAAAATGCATCCTCTAACAAGTCTCCGAAGAACTAGGCAGAACCGACAGTACGCTTGACTTGAAACCTTTGGACTTGATGCTCAGTGAAATAGACTAGCGATTCCAAAGTGGCCTGAAAAATATAGCAGAGGCAGCAACTGCAAAGAGAATGCGTCTTGAAATCTTAGCAGAGGCCAATCCGTATTGCATCAACAGAGATCGTAGGCAAACGAAATCCTTGACGACTGGCAGCAGGGCACCATTTAGTACGATCTAGGCTCCGGATAAAAATTGGTCATAACGAGCGCTTTTATGCGTTTAGCTTCATACATTAAAAGGTGGACACTTCTTAAGCACAATTAATGATTCTCTAAAACTCGCATACATTTTATCCCATCGGAAGACATAATTAGCGTACTCGAGGTTAAAATGACGGACAGCAACCCTAATCTCCACTCCTGCAGAGCAGTTGTGACCTCGGAAAAGACTGCATCGACATTATAATTAAACAGGGTTGGAGAAATGGCGCATCCTTGTGGAACGCCGGGGTTATCCGATAAAGATTCCGAGAGACCCTTACTTTTGAGAATAAATGCAGATGAGTAATTATAAACAGGCTTCGATAAATTGAACAATTGTGGTCCGGACGCCATCATTTGCCATAGCTCGCGATAAACATACACGCAAGTAGTAATCGAAAACAATTAAGTTGTCTAGGAAAATGATTAGTAAAAAAAATTAAACTTTTAAACTAGACACAGAACACGTAAGTGGCTATGAAATGAGTGTTAGTATCATACATTGAAAGCTTATGGGAAAATCCGACAGAAACAAGACAAAATAATTAATTGAATAAAGATAAATTGGTGGTAGAACCTTAGCGAGCACTCCACCAGACGATGGTTTTCTTCCTATTATGAATTAACGCAGAAGTAGTCACGATTGCCGACAAAATCTGAACAAACAAACGTTGTACTTAGCGATTTAATTTATAATCTTTTGCTTGGGCTATATAAATGATGCTTGTAAACAAATTTATCCCGGTCCAATAATCGAATTCGATGTTAGTTATCAGACACTACGGTGCCTGACATATAAAAAAATCCAGCTGACTATTTGAGCCTTTGTGTAGTGATCTCAAAATCGCCAATTCACTGATCAATTGTTATAACTAATTGCACAATGAATTATCAATATTTTTTATCAACGACCCGTAATAAAGTGTTACTGACATAATTAGAATGTAGCCGATTTGGTACGTAAGTTTGTCGAATAAGTTGATAGCGTGGCTGAGCTTGAAGACCAACGAATCAAAGGGAACGATGATTGGGCATTTATCAGGAAAAATGCCGGTGTTCGAATATAAACACATCACTGTGGAGAAAATATGCAACATACGGTGGACCATCAGCATCATCATCATCGACAACAACAACAACAACAACAACAACAACAACAACAAAAACATTAAATATGGATAAAGACGCCTTTCCACAACCAATGTCAAAACTCATGCCACCTTCTTGTGTGTAATTGCGTCTAATTCAGTTAATTGGTCTATTTAACAAATGGAGCTGCTAATTTTTATATGAACGAACGTTCATCGGAAAGAGCTAGATAGTATAATTTCATGCTAAAATTGCCATTACATTTCAATGACAAGTGGTCAGTTTTCCGTCACGCTTTGATGACGACCATTGAGGGTCTAAACGCGTCAGTGCCTGGGGCTGTCGGCATTATTGCTACGCAGCGTGACTGGCCAAAAAAGGTATTCAATCTTATCTCAAATTAATTAAACTATTTTTTGTTTAAATTTTCATTATTCACCACGTCATCAATAAGTTCCATTCGCATTTTAATCCCTCTACTATCCTTTTTTTATAAAGAAGCGTTTCTCTTTCACACGCTTCACAATGTTCAGAGCAGCTATCCATAACAATAAGAGCACAACTTACGCGCCATCGTGCCGTTTCCTTGACCATGATGCGGCATCATAAGTGTCATTTGACCAGCACTTGGATTCTCGATCATTGAAGCCATCATCATTGGATTCTAAAAAGTAAAGTAAAAGCTAGTTAATACTAAATAGAGTATTCCTATAAGGCTAAAAGCCAACGTCATGGTAAAACGTCATAGATGCAAAACAGTTACAATTCGGTGATGCGCATATAATTAACCGGGTTAACAAACAATAACTAAAAAAGAGTAAAACAAAAATGCATTTCAATAGGCAAATCTAAGACCTTGATGGTGTCTACTATACAAATAAGATTGTCAATTCGATATAAACAGCAATCGCACTGGTATTTTCATGTTTGTGTTTCCTGGCAGGATTCGAATAGAAAACAATTCGGTTCATTGGCAAACTCACAACTGTCATGGTATCCACTTGAAGAGACACTCTATCTAATAAACTATGGCTGCTTATTAAGCAACTGCATAAATATAACAGGGATTACTGGCCTGATTCGAATCCGTGCAAGTGTAAATCAGAAAGCCCTTTCTATGAACCAAATGTTTGTGTTCAAATTCCGCCGGAGATACTGGCTACAAGTGTGGCACAGTCAAAATATTGAGAAGTCCTGGTCCGGTAGGTAAGATAAGTTCTTTATTTAATGCACTGTGTAGGTTATACATACACTATATACTAAACTAAATCCTGCAACTTTACTCTATGGTAATAAAAGTAGCAATTAAGCTTTACGGAAATTGACCTCTTGTATGTCTTTTTAACGCTAGATTTCTTTCAGATTGAATTTTAAGATAATATTAAGTTGACAGTGGATTTTAAACACTTACCAAACTACATAAATCAGTGTACATTGTTAAACAATAATTGATTGCGCGGATGGAGGAAACAACTCTTTAGATCAAGTTTGCGAGGTCCCCAGAGAAAATTAGTTGAGCAAAGTAGTAACTCTCATTCTGAATTATTGTAGCTTCAAACTCCTAATATTCGCAATACCAACTTTTTTTCATTTCCAAGATCATTCTTCTTTAAAAACTTCTTTCTTCGTGTTGCAAAACAGATGATAAATCGCGTTGAACGGCAATAACTACACCATTTGTGAGTCATCTAGTTAGTAAATTGTGCGTATTTTCTAATAGTTGTAAGATTTACCATCGTTTACCGAACTTCATCAGAGAAACGCAAACTAATTTCCTCTCGTTCAAACAGCCATACTGTGACATTAAAATATCTTAGCACAACAATGAAGTTTTAAAATTTGATATATGCTAGTTTCTCTTGCTTATTGGAAAGTTTAAAGAGAACATTGCCCTGCAGTAGCACTTGCAATGAAGCATAGTTCCTACCTTTCGGTTGCTCTTTATGAACTGAATCGCATCTAGATCATGCTACTATTTATTTGCTTTAAGTAAATTGGTCTCCATTAAATATTGGAAACTACAAAATGTTAAAACAACAAGTTTATCCAGGACGTTTACTATCATTGTTATGTTTAAAATTTTATTCAACTTGGGACTAAATTGTTAAATGATTTGTTGATTTTTGGTTTAACGAAGAAAAGGACATGAAGTATAATTTCGTTCGTGTGCGTTTTAAATATATTCTTTTGTGTAACTGCGAAATATTAAAGCTTGGCGTGGTTTTATCCAAATAAATGAATTCTACCATAGACTGTCTAAAGCAAACAAACAGGTTTATAAGAAAATGATATACGTATGCGCAATTACATAAGATTAATGAATATAATACATCAGAATGTAAATAAAGGTAAGCTTAGTAAGATTAAAAAGACGAGTATCAAGAATTTTAAGGTGTCGTGAACTAAATCAATATGGAATAAGAATGCATTAAAAATAGCGTTCCTCTTTTGTATAAGCTATTTACAGATAACAACAAGGCGTTCAACAAATTAAATATAGGTAGATACGACCATTGAACGAGCTCTGAGGATGAGTACGGAACCGAGTAATTGAAACTCCAGCAAAGCTTCGATGAAAATGCAAGTATAAGTTTAAAATAGGTACAACATCGTCTAAGGGAGCAAATACTTGAGTTCCGCCAATTGGATGGCATATTCGTGCAGTACACTACAATCTATTCCCAGACAGTAAGCACACATTATTTGTTGCGGAGAACTGATATTTATGCTATTATTATTTACGCTTTCGTATATAACATGACATCATTTGAGTGAATGTCTTGCTTTAGAAGGTTTAACCACGAACAAATGATGAACTGGACATTTTGGCTCGAAGGGTTTTATAATAGAATAACTTTAAACAGGCAACGACATAGCTTCTTCGAAACGCATAGCACAAAGCAAACCACGGTTTAAAAAAGTGATGAAATTATATCACCTTCGTTTGGAGAATGATAATTGTCACGATCTACCCTTGGACTCGTTCCAACGCGAGGATCAAGCAGGATAGATAAATTAAAGAATATGTGAATAACACCACAGATAGAAAATCATCGAGGCAGCCGTAAGCTACCAGACCATCCATTAGTTAATGCCTATCGATAAATGAAGCGGGCCACAATCCTATTCTTGCAACAGTTAGATCACGACCAAACAAGCTGTCTAAACAACTGATGAACCGTGGTGAATGTACTAGATTTTTTTAATAATTTCATATTTCAATAGTTTACCGAGTAAACTTTTTAAAAACTGAGTAAACAATTCGGATGAATACGAAGCGCAGAATACTCAATGACTTGGAATTCCAAATATATATTTTGAAAAAACATTGTCCAGAAAAACTTGAATGGAAAGGCCTAGATTCACGTAGATGTAAATCTTTAATGTTAATGTTCACCCACTTCAATGTCTACCGCAGAAAACTCTTAAGATAGCGTAGACTTGCGCACCTGTATGCATAAAGTTTCATTGCTATTTCACGTAAAACATACAGATAGGCTTGATATAAACACCTGACCCATTAATTACTTACATGCATGTCAGTATAAACTAAGAATTGTATAGTGTAGAAAAGGTAATTCATCCAGTAGACCGGTTTCGTCCTTATTAGCAACCGATGTTCGTTTAATTATATAAATGTTCATTTCAATACCACTTCCCCATGTAGTGTGATGTCTGTTCAGTAATGACAGATTGGGAATGGTTAGTTGGAACTTTGTGTCTAAATGGATGCCATATGAGCTCCACCTAAAGGAAAAATAGACTAACCAAGTTACATTAGTTAGTATATAACTGAAAATTGTGTGCAGTGTAGTGTGCGGCAGGATGACTCAGTGGTTAGAGCACCAGATTCCGAAGCAGACGTGCCCAGATTCGAGTCTTGTCCGCGGCAAATTCTGGCCAGTACATGATGACTTCCCAATAAGGACTAAACCGGTCTACTGGATGAATTGCCTTTTCTACACTATACAATTCTTAGTTTATACTGACATATGTAAGTAATTAATGGGTCAGGTGTTTATATCAAGACCGCAACCTCGATTATAATAATTGTTATCACCACCCGCGCAACCAATGTTTGTTTAATTATACAGATAGGCTGTTTAAAGACATAAATATGCTACTAGACTCCTTACATTATCAAGACTATCATCGTGAACATGATCACCATTGTCATTAGCTGCAGAGCCCACATAATCAGCAACAAAATAATAGTCCTCAACATTATCACCAATACCATCCTCATAATCATCTTCATCAACGGCATTATCAGCATAAGTAGCAAAACTTCATTACCACCATTATCATAAACAGCAATAAACCATAATTTAAAAACAGTTTTTTTTACTAACGCACAACTATGAAGCAATATTTATAAAAATGTTTAAGCTGCTTTAAACAGCAGTTCAGCTAAGAGAAGGAAAACTAATTCTCAGTCGCCTATTTACACAAACAGAGAAGCGATCTTGAAAACTTGTACAGCATGCACAACGCATTCACAAACAGTTGATGCACACACCTCAGCAGACAATAGCAAAGCAAATAAATTATGCAAACCTGTTGCGCCATGAGCATTTGTTGTTGCTGCTGTTGCATCAATTGTCCCATGCGAACATTCATGGTGACAGCACCGCTGGCGCCCGGTGCCAGAGTGCCGAATTGGTTGATTGGACATTGGCTGGACATTGTAGCCGTGTTCTGCGTGGAGCTGCCTGAGGTTGACACGGTTGAGCATTGCGTCAAATTCGACTGACCCGCTAAGCCCATACCAGAGCTGCCACTTCCAGCCGGCAATGTCATCATTCCTGATGCCATGGCCTCATGATTCTAAGCAAAGGTAATGGTGCAACAACATTCAATATGTAATTTAAACGCTCAAATTCTATACAACGGTCAAAGTTACGAAGCATAAAACATAAATTTGGACCAATAAATCCACAAAGAGGAGACTTAGTGTTTGACAAAAAATGTCTCCTTATCGCGAGGGAGGCGTCAAAATTTACTCCTTGAAATATGTAAAATCCACGAAAGAGTGCCTCTTGTGAGCGTGAATAAATCAACTACAGAGACTAACATCACGTCTTAAGTAGACTTAACAACGAACACATGTTAAGATATATCTCAGATGTCAACATAAATCGATGACTTCCGTTCAAGTTGGCTGGTGGTTAACACAGCTGATTGCAATGTAATGTGGCACGGATCTGATTTGATCTACCGCATTACTAAATTGCGATAGTCCTTCGAGCTGCCACTTATGCTGTAACTTATGAAGTATGAGTCTCAACCAGTAACAAAAATAAATTTGTAATAAAATTGACTTCTTAAGAAATGTCCTTTTATAAAATCGATTTTAATTTTCGTTATATATATAACCAAAATATTGTCTGCCTAGCTTACTGAATGAGACTGATACGTAAAAAGGGGTTTAGCATAAATTACAATCCAATTTGGTAGTTCGTTACAATTTCGCAACGCGGCAGTCATGGTTAAGACAACCAGTGTGGATTGAGTTTGTATCGCAGCGCTTCGTAATCAACAGTTTTAACCACCAGTCCACTGGAACACCAGTCAACAATTTTATTTGAAATGTTTTACCTGTGCATGCTCAAAAATGAACTTTTTTTTAAATTTCACTAGTTTGACACCGATTCAAGACCTACCAGCCTTCCTGGCCAGTAATGACGAGGTTTCTATAGAGTACCACTGACAATCTAGAAGCGGGTTTGTCTTTCAAGCAAAAAGACTTTAAAATGTGGTTTGGCTAGCAAACTACTCTTGATCAGAACATGCACACCATCAGATACTTTTACTGGTTTACTACAATGGCTATAAAGCAGTTCATGTTAAAATTGAGAGCATAATTGGTTTAATTTCTGGAGCTGTAAAAAGGGCTACTTCTGTAATTCTACGATGTTTTTAAACTTACACGCATCGCCTGCTCTTGTTGGTGCATCGTAAGGTATTGATTTGCGGCGTGTTTACTCAAAGTGGCACCCGGGTAATTGATAACACGACCACCAGGAACCACAACATCCGGCAGGCCATCACAAAGTCCTCCGGCAATACTTGCGCTGTCATTAAATCCTAGGCATCGATTCGAGTTAACGGGCATTGGGCAACCCATCATGTCTACTCCGCAACAAAATTGGCACAAAAATCGATAGAAAAGTAAGGTAAACCAGTGAATGCAAAGTTAATCGGCTAGTTAACGCTTTAACCAACCCCTTAACGACGGGTTCATCCAAAGCAACAAAATATGACATTTATGCATTTGTTATGCCGTACCCAGTTAGTTAGTGATTACATTTGTATGTGTGCAAATTATGCATATTTTCTCTCTAAGCATCATCATCATCGCCATAAACAGCCATAGCTACTAAACATATTAACAGATTCGTGTGTACTGTAAAATAGCAACAAATCGCTCTTTCGTTGTGGAGAAGAATGACTGAACTTCAAGTGATTCCATCTCTTAGACGGCTCTAACCCAAAGATGGAAACTACCATCCACGTGAGGCATCTGGTTTTAATGCCTCAGTGGTCAAAATTTCGTTAAGCAATCGAAATTCGCCTACCGCGCACATCCCGCTTGCTTTATTTTCATTATTACCTATTTAACATTGCGTGTTCCCCACGCATTAACACCGATCTCGAGCCTCCCAACGAGCAGAATCGCTGTATCACGATAGTACGGAAAATGTTCACGCTATCGTCGCTAGTATGTTGATAGTTTGAGTTCCATGGTCGTCGAGAAATTTATATGACGTAATCGTCTTTACAACAATTGTATAAATTGGTTACAACAAGGTGTGGAGATATCTTGTTATGAATATAAAATCAGCTTAAAATGTAAATTGATCCGCCTCTGTCATTCAACCAATTAAAAACTATTATCCGACGACTAAATTCATCCTCAGGATACGACGAATACGAAAAATATGAACCACTATATCCGCATGTGCAATAGGCAGCACTAGTTCAGCAACTAATGAGGTAGCGCCACGAGTCGCCTTTCTCCTCACTTCCCGAAACTAGTCTGCGTTAGCAGGAGAACTTATGACGAGCATCGGGAGCTTCGTCTGATGCATAATATTTTTTTTGCAATAAACTGAATTTTTTATTCGTTTATTACATGCGAGGATCAAAACAATACTGACTGTACTACGGGCTAGGGTCGCCAAAGTGGTAAGCAGGAAATATATATGAATAGTGAACATTAAGAAAAAAAAAAATATAATATAAACCGTCTTCGTAGGAAGATTTTAAATTTATAAAAATATCCCAATGATTATCAACAGCCAAAAGCCGGATTAACTTATTTTATTGCATATAAACAACATAGTTAGAAACGTTTTACATAATCAATAAAAGGAGAAGCAGATTCCAAATTAAGCACAAGAAAAATTACTTGATCGGGGCATAGTTCCGTGTCCGCCATAATTAGCCATTCCATCAGCCAATTCCTGACCACCAATGTAATACCACAAATTCGTGGAGAACAGTTTTCCGTTAGCGTAGCTAGACTGTTGTAGTCGGTGACGTTGACGACAGACACAGAGGACGATCAGTAAAATAATGGTTGGCAGTGTCAGTCCGAGCATCAGTGCACCGATGAACACATAGAGATATTTGGACCACGGAAGATCTACTTGCTTCATCACGGGTTTTACCTCCAATTCTGTCCAGCATTAAAAATAAACAAGATTAACATTTTACGCTAACAACATATATACATATTAATAGTACCCTTTTCATATGCAAAAAGTATAAGAAATTTTATCAAATGCAAAAACCGTTCTTTTATTTTATTCTCCTCAAGTATTCACAAATGAACATCTTTTGATTGGTCTTGCAATATATGTATATATATATATATATATATATATATATATATATATATATATATATATATATGAGAGAGAGAGAGAGAGAGAGAGAGGCCAAACAAAATAGAAAATGTAAACGTGGAGAGTGTGAAGTAAGGGAACATCCAATGAAATGTATGCATCACATTCAGTAAAAGCTCAATGCCTAAGCATGCTTTTTCTTCTCGCATAAATCCGGCTACAGTTTGTTCATCCATAAAGCTTCGAATGTGGCCAAATCCTGTATTGCATTTAGTAATTAAACTAAATGCTACTGTAACGACACAAATCATTCGCCGACATATTGCGTAAATTAAATTCAAATTTATTTACGTTGCACCAATGAGAAAAAAGCAAATTGCCGTTTAACCACGTCTAACCACGTTTAACCAATAGTATGCAAGTACACATATTGCATGCTATTTAAGCACGGTAATTTACCATGCAAGTCAGTTGTGGCATTTGCCTTCTACCTGCTTCACGCGTGTGCGTTCTGTCGGTTGTCAATACATGTGCGCTCTGTCGGCTGTCAGTATCTACTCATCTTGTTGCGGGATACCGGAGAGACGAGCCAATTGAGTGCAGGACCTGCAGGACACCATCCACAACACGATCACAGCTCAACCACGGGAGCAACAAATCAACCAGAGTCCACCCAAGGCTCTAGGACATCTTCAAAGCTGAAGACTCAAAGCGAACGCATTACCCGGCCCTCTTAAGGGCCCCCATATCAGTAACTAATCTCTATTCAGAGCACCTTAACCGAGTTTGTAACGTCGTACGGCATTTACTTGAAGCCGGGGCGTTTACAAAATTGGCGACCGCGCCAGGATATTGATTATTTATCTGATTTTTTTTTGGGTATAAATAAATTGACTTTCTTCATTTGTTTGGGATAAATCGACTAACATTTGCGTTTTCTTTACCCTGATCCTGTTTTTCTGTTGGGTATATATTCGTGAATTTGTGGTGTTCGTCTTCCCTAAAGGAAAATTTCAAATTTTGGAAGCAGTGTGTTATTCTTGCTGTTGAAAATAATAATTCATTGGCACTTAAGAGCCAACGGGCCCTTGTTCGTCTTCCCTACGGGACAATTTCAATTTTTGGAAGGAGTGACGCTGTTCTGTGTTGAAATAATAATACATTGTCATCAAAGGCCATCGGGGCCTCTGTTCGTTTTTTCCTTTTGTACTGGACAATATCAAGCAACAGTGGAAGCTGCTTGTGGGTAAGCGTTTCGTTATATATTTATACATTTATATATACATTTTCATATTGCTTATAAATTTATGCTTTTAAGATCCCGTAAGATTGTTAAAATGTCAGGTCCAATTTTAGATATTGATGTTCCTGTTTGGGATGGAGATAGTGAGCTATTCTTTATGCGCGTAGACTCCGCTTTCTCCCCGTTTCCTGATTATGACAGTCATCAAAAACTGTCAAAGGGTTTTGCTAAACTACCTTCTGAATTGCAGCGACGGATTTATCCTAAGCTTGAGGCCATTAGGAAGCTACCTAATCCCATTTTGGGCCTACAAAACGAGGTAGAATCCTTGCTTGGACCCACGGAAACTGAGCAGATAATAAACAAATATGCGCAGTTAGATATGCCAAATCTTGGCCCCATAGAAATACTGAGGGAATTACGGAAACGTTGGTATAAAACCAACATTTCTGACCATGAGGCTAAGGTTGTTTTTATTAACAATCTTCCCCAAACATTAAAACTCTTTGCCAGACAGCTCCCCAACACTCTCTCTATAGATGACTTATCTGAGAGATGTGAGTTAGAATATAGGGTTTTGGAACCCAAAGTGAATCCATCATCCTTTTCTTCACCCCCGCAAGATGATAGAATCTCCTCCTTAGAGAGAACAGTGGCGAACATGGCCAAAGTTCTAGAAGGATTGGCCATTACCAAATCGGAGATAAATCATGTGAATGCTCGACCAAAATTCGTTTCCAAGTCAAATTATAATGGTAGGCGGCGATCGAGATCTCCGCAATCATTTAATAAATATGCCCCAAAGAACTGGTGTTATAACCACCAGAAGTTTTTTATGCTTGCCAAGTTTGTCTTTGTCGTTCCGAAGAATTTCCGAATGAGTGTCAATTTCCACAGCTGACGGAGAGGACAACAGACCGCAGGCACAAGGGTGCATCAGTATCGGGAAACGTCTGGCGCAGGAAGTAGAAGACCGTACTTTCTGCACATCAACGGCATCAACGGCGCTACAGGGAAGAAGCCAGCTACAATCCGACATCCCTGTCGACTCTTTTCGTCCACGCCGAATTTTTCACATAGAGAACCAAACAGACAATGCCGGTCGCTATCACCAGCCTACTTGTTTGCATGACCCGGCCAAACAGCCAAACGAACTTCTGCACCTTCTTGATTTCAAAACTGGCGAAGAGTACATCGTAGACACAGGTGCGGCAGTCTCAGTTCTCAAAGGTGATTCAATGGCCGAGATGTCGCTAGGCGTTCTTCTCGCAACAGCTACAGGCGAGCCCATACCAACTTATGGCTGCCAATACCGCACACTCAACATAGGTCTACGACGTGAATTTTCCCACAACTTCATCATTGCCAAGGTCTCACATAATATAATAGGCCTTGATTTCCTTCTAAAATTTCGGCTCATTGTTGATCTTGCCAATCAAAAGATCATCGACCCCTCCACCGGACTTGAACAAAGCTTTTGGACACTTGCCTCCGAGCGTTTGGAGTTACAGGTCATTCAGCCAACCCCAGTGCATCATTCAGCAGAGATATCAGCAGCTCTTCGAAAATACAAATCGCTTTTCGATCTTAACAAATCCGATCTGCGAGTCTCCAACACGATGCATCATATCGTCACAGAAGGACAACCTATTGCACTCAAGAAGCGACCACTGGCTCCTGCTAAGCTGAAAGCTGCACAAGAAGAATTCTCAAGGCTTTTGGAAGAGGGAATCATCAGACCATCGAAAAGTTCATGGGCGTCACCACTGCACTTAGTCTCAAAATCAAACGGATCGTACAGAGCCTGTGGAGACTACCGTAAGCTAAATTCAGTGACAAAATCTGATGCATATCCTATTCCAAATATCAACACATTACTTGAAAAACTCAACGGCAGCAATTTCTTCTCAGTAATTGACCTTAGACAAGCCTACCATCACATCCCGGTAGCACCAGAGGATATCGAGAAAACTGCTGTCATCACTCCATTTGGCCTTTTCGAATACCTTTACATGCCTTTTGGACTTAAGTGTGCTACACAGACATTTCAAAGATTCATAGACAACATACTTCGCGACGACTCTGCTTATTGTATGTCATATCTAGATGACATTATGGTATTCAGTCCAGATCTAGAATCTCATGCGAAACATCTACGAAATGTCCTCTCACGCTTATCCAACCACGGACTCAAGATCAACTGTGACAAGACGCAGATTGCAACTTCATCCGTCGACTTCTTAGGGCATCGTATCACGGCCCAAGGTATTCAACCGTTGCCGTCAAAGACGAATTCAATCAAGAATATCAAGTCACCAAGGACTTTGAGCGATTTGCAGAAAATCCTGGGAGTACTAAACTATTATCGCAAGTTCCTTCCAGGCCTTTCAAAACAACTTTATCCTTTGTGCAGGCACCTGCGGAACCGAAAAGGACTTAGCAAGAATTCCATCATTGCTTGGTCATCCGAAGACGAGGAATTACTTCGACTTGCCATCAACTCGTTAGCAAATGCCACAATGCTAACGCATCCAGATTTTGAAAAGCCATTTCTACTCACGACAGATGCTTCTGAATTCGCTATTGGAGCCACTTTGGAACAAGAGATCGACGGAGTTCGGAAGCCTATCAGTTTCTACTCGCGTACTCTCCAACCAGTAGAAACGAGGTACGACACTTTCGGCCGAGAACTTCTCGCCATCCACGACGCAGTGCGCCATTTTATCAGCATCATTGGCAGTAGCAGATTTGTTGTTTTCACAGATCATGCACCACTAGTTAGCGCACTTCGAAACGCAACTTCATCTATCGCCAAGTACCCTGCCAGAGTGGAAAGACAGCTTTCTCGTCTAAGCGAATGGCAATTTGACGTCTTTCACGTCAAGGGCAAACAGAACTTCATTGCAGATGCCCTGTCTAGGCCAGACGTCTCTCTACAACCACCTTCACCGTCACCATTCACTGTCAACTCCGTGGCACTCAGTGAACCTGCACTAACGCCAACTCTCCTGCGAACTGAACAACGCGGTGACATTCACATTCAAAGATCAATAGCCCGTCACCCAACCAAGTTCATATGCCGTCTGTGGGAAGGCTTACCAATTGTTTACTTCACGGGTACGCAGCCCAACAAGCCAGTTCTGCCGACCAGCCTTCAGAGAAAGGTTTTCGATTCAATTCACTCAATTTCTCACCCAGGAAGCCAAGCGACTGTCCGACTTCTTACAGATCGTTTCTGGGGTCACAGACTTAGGCAGAATGTTAAACGATGGGTCTCAGAGTGTGCAATTTGTCAGAAAAACAAGATCACACGACACACTCGTTCTAAGTTGCAAAATTTTCGGTCTACTTCTCGCCTAGCCATCGTCCACATCGACATAGTTCATCTGACAAAGGTTCAAGGTTTCAGCTACCTTCTAACTATGATCGATAGATTTACACGGTGGCCTGCGGCATTACCTCTTGGCACCATTTCTGCAGACGAAGTAACTAACGGTTTTATCTCTGCATGGATATCCAATTACGGTGTTCCCAATGAGGTCATCACGGACAGAGGCACTTGCTTCTCATCTGATCGTTTCAAAACCACCTTGCGGTACATGGGATGCATCTTACGCCAGACGACTGCCTACCATCCCCAAGCTAATGGCATGGTAGAGAGAATGCATAGGGAACTCAAAGCAGCTTTAGCATCCTCGTCCATTAATGGCAACTGGGTCGATGCACTACCTTTAGTTCTGCTGGCCATGCGTTCTCGTACTCGAGAATCCATTAAAACGTCTGCGTCACAACTCTTGTATGGCATGGATCTACGCCTGCCTAGTCAGCTCCCACGTCTACTACCGGCACAAGATGACCCACAAGACGAAGCTACCCGCCTTCGACTTCATTTCGGTAACATGTCCGAACAGCAGCCGAGACACACGCCTCGTCCAGTCTTCGTTCACCCACAGCTCCACAGCTGCAAGAGAGTACTCGTTCGCAACAATACTGCTGTTGCACCACTACAACCCAAGTATCGCGGTCCTTACCCGATTTTACTAAAACAGCCAAAATACTTCATCATTATGCAAGGCGCTACACCGACATCAGTAAGCATAGACAGGTTAAAACCGTTTATCGAACCACCTGATCCTGAGAGCGTTCAACCTTCTACACACGTCTCAGGCTCCGTCTGCCCACAATCTCAACCTGCTTTGTATAACGCGTAATTAATTTTTTTTAAACATTAACATTTAACTATAAAATGTTTTTTTAACCTTACGTTAATTTTTAGTATTTGTCTCACGTGGCATAACCAGCTGTTCTTAGCTAACAATTGTGTAGCATTTTTGAACAGTTCTTTGGTATTATGCCATCTCTGAGGCAATGTTCGTGTACATATTTTTATGCAATTACCTTTGATTTTAATGTATATATATTTTACATTATAATGTATTTCTCACACATGACATTACACTGCCTATTTTGGTATGACCAGCTACTTAGAGCTAACGCTTTTGTGTAGCAACACTAAGTAGTGATCAGCTTCATATCATGGTACAGGCCACTTTCAATGCATATCTCAACTTTATCTATTTCACAAAGACCACTCTACAAATGTCATGACCACAACGTCGAGCACTCTAGCTCCTTTGGTCGTATACAAACACATTGACAACGATCCAACCTGCTTAGGTTTTTAACTTAAACCTGGCAAATTCAGAGGCGATTTACCTCGAAATCTTCACGCTGCGGCTCCAAAAAACTTACATTGCTCTATTTTGCCTCACGTGCTATGACCGTCCACTAGAGCTAACAAATTGTGTAGCAATTCCTAGTGGTTACCTGGCATCATATCATTGTTGAAGCAACCAACAAGCATATTTAAGCCCAGCACTTAGGGTTCATCATATTTTTGCTTAACTTGGTTCGAACTCTGTCATGCATTTCTTATCTAGCCTCGCAGAGAGGAATATTTTTTTTTTTTCAGAGAGGAAAGTGTTGTAACGACACAAATCATTCGCCGACATATTGCGTAAATTAAATTCAAATTTATTTACGTTGCACCAATGAGAAAAAAGCAAATTGCCGTTTAACCACGTCTAACCACGTTTAACCAATAGTATGCAAGTACACATATTGCATGCTATTTAAGCACGGTAATTTACCATGCAAGTCAGTTGTGGCATTTGCCTTCTACCTGCTTCACGCGTGTGCGTTCTGTCGGTTGTCAATACATGTGCGCTCTGTCGGCTGTCAGTATCTACTCATCTTGTTGCGGGATACCGGAGAGACGAGCCAATTGAGTGCAGGACCTGCAGGACACCATCCACAACACGATCACAGCTCAACCACGGGAGCAACAAATCAACCAGAGTCCACCCAAGGCTCTAGGACATCTTCAAAGCTGAAGACTCAAAGCGAACGCATTACCCGGCCCTCTTAAGGGCCCCCATATCAGTAACTAATCTCTATTCAGAGCACCTTAACCGAGTTTGTAACGTCGTACGGCATTTACTTGAAGCCGGGGCGTTTACACTACATTAGGAGAACATGCATATGAGGTTTCAAGGATACGTTGCGAAATTGCATCAGTGTGTTCATCGTTTGATTTGAAATAGGCGCTAAATTTGCAATTTATTTACATTGGAGTAATTAACTTTCTGGGAGATCGGCCTACCTAAGTTGATCTACAATTTGCGAATGTATATTGGTTAATAGTATTTGAGGTCAACAGTAATTACTCTTCCGATTTAACTTCTGGTAAAGACATGTGTGTGATGCACTCTATTGAAAATTTGAAGCTATTATAAAGATTGCGACCTGTTTTCACGGACAAGGAAAATATCATGAATGTAATGTATTTATTTAATGATATGTTATCATGATTGGTTAGGATGATCTAAGCACCTAATTGCTATATCATCAATCTGTTTGTGAATGCTTCCATTAACCTTAAACCAACCTGGTCTACACAGTATTTGAATTACAACAGTTTTGTGCCCTCTCAATATAAAATATCAACAGTTCGGGACTGTTTTACACAAATTGCCGAACTGGTTAGTCCAGATGCAATAGCTAACGCATATACTAAAGTAATAAACGATTAAGAGTCTAATGGATAATCTAGACAGTTACTTTTGGACCAGAAAAGAAAGCAGTTTATGTGAACATCCAATTTAATGGGGATGCAGTTTCTCGAAGAGCACAAAGAAAGTTGAAGTGGTATTAACACGCACATTTAATTCAGCTAAACTACGTGTGTTATTTAAAGTAACACACTTGCATTTACCATCAATTAAAGAGACAGAAATTAATGTCAACCTAAAATATTATTTACCAATATACATGCGCAAGTTATTTATTACACGAATGTGGCAATATTGCAACTTAAAAGCCTGATTCAAATCAAAAGGTGAATACATGTTTGCAATTGCGCAACATATCTTTGCAACCTCACACGTATATTCTGCAGACGTAGCATTTAAGATAATTACTAAATACATAACAGAAATGAGTTAGCTACATACGAAGCTTTATTTGATAAAAAACTGCGGCTGGATTTATGCAAGCAGAAAAAGCATGTTCGGACATTGAGCATGAACTGGATGTGATTGGTTGTTCCATCACTTCGCACTCTCTCTCCACGTTTGCAGTTTATATTTTGTTCAGCCTTTCAATATATATATATATATATATATATATATATATATATATATACTATATATAGGTATGTTCATTTGTAGATACTTAGAGAGAAATATATGAAAGAAAGGGTTCAGTGTATCTGATAAACTTATCTTTCGTTAAGCACATGGAAAGGGTACAATGAGTTTTATTAAAGCTCACATTCAAAAGTGGGCTTACACTTATGCTTACACATAAATCAGATAAAACATGTGTACATACCTATATACATGCACGCATAAACACTTCCTTAAATATCTGCATACACACTTGCATAAATATGCACACCTTAAATGCTACATGCATCATACAAACATTCTATAATCTGAGAGTATATATATATATATATATATATATATATATATATATATATATATGCACTCGCATGTATAAGTACGCACACACATGGAAAATGTGGTCTAAGTTAGCGTCATATAATACTTATTAATATCTAAAAAATAGTTTTTTTCCAGAAGCTCAGAAAAAGCCCGCGGGTATTCTATACAGTATCCAATGGGATTTTACTTTCGTATTTGGCTGAATATGCATCTCTATTGGAAGAATAAAGATCAGGAATCATGTGAGTGTATTGTCAGCAAAACCAGTTAAAAAACGTAGGTTTCCAATTTACAGGCGAATTAACGAAGAGGTTGACATTGGAAAATGGCATTATTGTCATTTCCATTCGCAAAACAGCAAATTTACCGTCAATTACAGGCACTGACGTGTTTTGACTCTGTTACTCTTAACGAGTAGCGCTGTTAACAACAATCGGAAAAGAAACAACAGCATCAAAAATGAAGACAACTAGGACTGCATCAAATAAAAATTTAAAAAATTACAATGGCACTCCGAGTCCAAAATTTATGATCTTCTGGCTGTCAGACAACAGGCTTTAAACGCTTTTTAGCATTTAAGCCAACCACAAAACGTGGGAGGTTTGTATAATCGGAAACTGACCAGTTCAGGGGCATTACGTTCAAAACAAGATCCTGTTGTCCGGGCTTCTGCAGTACATCAAATGTGTAGCACGTTATATGTCTAACATAATGACTTAATTACGTGCAAATTGACAAATTACGAATTTAACAATAATTGATTACGCGGGTGGTTGTAACAATTTTTTAAATCAAGTTTGCGAGCTTGAAGTAAACACCAATCCCATTGTATCTAACCAGTCGTCGAACAACATAACAAAACTACCGCCAGCTGCAACGCACTGACGCGTTTCGACCTTCCATGATCATCATCAGAGTACGACGGCAAACAGACTATCGAGGATCAAACCGCATTGAATATATATGGAAATCAAATTTAGATAGGCGGCTCTCACCTCTAGCAGTCTCGCATAAATTGAACTTGACTGGAAATTTGCCGTCGTACTCTGATGATGATCATGGTCGAAACGCGTCAGTGCGTTGCGGCTGGCGGTAATTTTGTTATGTTGTTCGACGACTGGTTAAATACGATGGGATTGGTGTTTACTTCAAGCTCGCCAACTTGATTTAAAGAACTGAACTAATTTGTTACTAGGTTCGCAACACTTAATACATACTTGCATATATATTAGTCCTCCGAAACCAGCAGTATTTTACAGTTTTACATGCTAACGAAACCTTATAAATTAGACGAGTAATATATTTGTGGCATGAGAATCCTTTACTCAAATGGAGATAAAACAATGTTTGATAAAGCCCATCTAGTCGAGGATGGGAACTACGCCGCATTGTTCGAAGCATAACTTACTCAGTAAGACGGATGAAGCCTTAAGGAGTTTTAACTCATTTTTAACTACGTATTCATGAAGCAGTTAATGTAGTGTCATCGAAGAACACAACTATAATGAGCATATTTCACGCATATAAGAGATATATCTTCCATAGTATCAGTAAAGTAATAAACAAGAAGAGAAAAAGTGTTCAAAAACCTACCACTGCATGGTTCTCTGTAGCTAGTGATGTTATCGACACAGATTCGAGCATCCGGATATCCAGCCGGGATTGTACCTTCTAGAATGAGCTGTAATCACGAAACAGGCGTTGTCAAGCGTGCCAGACGGTATTAAAGCGCACCGAAGTTTGGCATTTGAGTTAGCGGGCACGTGCAACAGGTAAGCGTGATTTGATCACGTGCAGAAAATCACAAATACGCACCAAACGAGGACCGAAAAGTGATGCAGTTTTGAGAGAACGAAAAATGAACGATATAAAATTAAGAGGTTAGCATCATCTGTCTGTTAATCATAGCATAAGATTTGATTATTTTAATTTTAAATACTACGTATGAAATAAATTATACACATACATGCGAACATAAGTTAGGCCGGCTCCAGAAGGGTTTAGGCTACTAGAGCGGAATTAGCAAGACCTCTCGATAAGTCCTGCTCTTCTCTTGGATTACTAAAGATTTTTTCCATTCAAGTGTCTCTTGGTTAGTGATGGTACGATGTGGTGTGTTCAAGTAACCGATATCACAAATAATAATTATCGACCATGAAATTGCGGGCCAACATCTGGGGCGGTTCGAGCTTCTTATGTAGCCTGACCAGAATGATGACAAAATGGCTTTTTCGGACAATGACACACGCAACAAAACTGGCATTCGCCAACTAGATTCGATATTGGTAGTGAAGGCAGTTCTTAAAATGATATATGGTTTTCCTCTTTTGAGGGTAAATGCTCAGTATTACTCAGGGTTGTATTCTGGATTCAGATAAATGCAATTTAGATTCACACGAAAAAGGCTAATCCCAAATGCATATATGTAAATTCTGGCCCAATATTCGGGGATCCAATTCTCGTCAGTGTTACTACAAACTAGGAAATTGCCTAAAAAAGATGACAAATTATCTAATAAACACATTTCTTTTGTTATTGCGAACAAACGAAAGCTTCAGCAAAGGAAATTCAGTTTTGTAATAGCGTATTCAGGACATGTGGCGAAATCATCATTATTTTCATAAACGCCACTACAGCAATGCTTATACACCTGCTTCACTGGAGCGAAAACTTAAAATTTTATCTACAGGTATTCGTGGGCTGTAAACGAGCAATAGCTCAATTATTCGTAATAAAAGTAGACGGTTTAGATTCAGCGGTTTCCTTCATCTCGTGGAACTGGCAGTCAAAGGGAATGAGCGCCTACTAAACAAAGAATCGGGATTTGAGGCACCTGCAAATACACTCGCCTCCTTCTCCTAAAGAGCAGGTATGCTGCCTGAAGGTCAGGAGCTAGACATTTTGAAAATAGATGCTGGTTGTGTCAAATGTACCGATTATTACGCATATAGCACAATGCATTTGCTTGATTGATAAAGATGGTTAGAAGATATGTTATTTGCTCGTGGTTAACAATCACGAACTGCCACAAATTATATTCAACAATATACTGAGCATTATACAGAAATGGGGAAATGAAACAGCAATAAATTATGCAATAAATTCAATATCATAAAAGATAAATTAAAAGTATTAATAAATTTAATAACAATGAAGGATAATAAATAGTATCGGTATAAAATTTATTCAAAATAATATATTTCACTATTGGATTTGTCAAAAAATATTATTCAAGATTAAAATCTTCTAACGATATTTTGACTCCAATAATAATAACTGCATGGGAACAAATCTAGGTACGGAAACCAGATGCATTCATATATTCTTGGCTTCGAATAAATAGCATACATACATGTATGTATTAAGCAAGATTTATTTAGTAACAAGTTACTTCATGTAAGATCAGAAGAATATGCCACAACCAGCATGACAAACAATGCTTTTTCGGCTGCACATGCGTTTCAGGATTACTGGCAAATTATCAGACGGAGTTGAAATTACGCAGAAAACCCACTACATACCTGGTCAAGTAATGTGAACAATTGAGCGCTGCGCCATAATTGTGAAACAATATTTCTAACAAACTTTTGCAATTTAAACATTTTAATCGATGATACCTATACATGCTAATAACGACCCTATTATGGGCCATACACTGTTGACCTAAACGTAGTGTTACCGTAAAACTGAAAATACACTCAGTTATAGCAGTAACATTAGAATACACACTTGCTTCAAGCATGCAATTGATCTAGCGAAATAAATCGCTTTTATTGTTTGTTCGTAGTTTAACACACGCCATTGTGTGTATCTAAATGCAAGATGTACTTGTAGTATATTTCAAGTAACGTCCAAGAATGCTAAATGTAATTCACACTTTACGCGCAAATGCTTAAATAACTACATTTATCTCAAAAGGTACAGATATTTAATCTTTTTAAAGTACAAATATAGCAAATTAAGCTTGACATTTAAAAAATACAAAATATAAATTTTAATATCAATATAACACGATTATTGCAAAAAGACAATCAAATTCGTTAATGTTAAAAGATTTCACGAAAATATAAAGCAGTAAAATAGAAGGCGAATAAAGCACATTTATATAAACCAGAACTATGGAAAGCAAATTAATGTCTTTACAAAAATCACATTTGAAATCATCAATGTCATCATAATCACCATCATCATCAGCAGCAACAGCGTCATCATTACCATCAGAATCATCATCCTTGTTTAAATATTTATCATCATCAAAATTATCATCAACAGCAAATCTGGTTACTACCAAGGAGGGCCCAAAAACAAAAAAATCTGTGTATTATATAAACTTATATTGCTACCTAATGAAATACATACGGTCTTTGTTGTGAATATATATAATCTAAACTCGTCGTTCTATTCTAAGTATATATATATATATATATATATATATATATATATATATATATATATATATATATATATATATATATACTTTACTGGGTGGCTGACTCTTTTGAGTGATAAGCTGGCTCCATTTTCATGGAGTTTCTTGGGAATTTGGTACAAGTAAAACCTCACCACTTTCGGTATATATATATATATATATATATATATATATATATATATATTGATTGATTGTTTCCTTTATATAACTATATATATATATATATATATATATATATATATATAAGGGAAGCACCAATCAATTGCGTGCCTCACCTCCAGTTAAAGCTCAATGCCTGCTGAGCTTGAACTGAGGTGACGCACACCATTGATTTGTTGTTTTATTTTACAATCTCACCATGTTTATATATTTCAATATATATATATATAGAGAGAGTATATATATATATATATATATATATATATATATATGATATTTTAAATGCTGTAGTACGCATTCCAACTAGAAGCACATATACTTGGATCCCATTGGAGTCCTGGTTGCTGTTAAAATGGCCAAGAATATGTGGTGCATTTTTAAAGTTATATTAACACTAGATGCATGAAAATTATTTAGAAATCCATATATCGGACAATGGAACAGGGTTTTAACAGTGTGGCTATCGCAGTAGAAATTGAACATTGCATCAGGTAGCAAAAAATCATCCAATAGACTAGATCCGTCCGCAGTGCAAACTCTTCAGGTACTTTGGAGAATTTTTTGCGGGTGGGAATCAAACGCTGGAAAATTTGCTTCGGAGTCTAAGACTTTATCCACAGTAGCACCCTTGCCTCATAATAAACGCAATTTATTTTGGGAATTTGAAGCATTAAGAGATTCCATATTGGTAAAACCTGAATGGAAGACTAACCAGAAACATAAGTTGGTGTTTGACAAAAAAAAGCGTTACGTGTAGTATGTAGCCCGGGTGGCGCAGTAGATAGTCGCAAGCTCCGAAGCAAATTTGCCTCGGTTCGAGATCCGTCCGCTGCAAATTCTGGACAGTAATCGAATAGTTACCAATAAGGACGAAATCGGCCCACTGGATAAATTGCCTTGGCTACCTGATGCAATGCTTAAGAAATATCCCGCTATTTAATCTCAAATAAATATAAATTAATCGGTAAGATTACATACGGATTAGGTTATTAAATATAGATTTTTAACTTCAAAAAATGTCGGGTTAAGTTTGGTAGTGCCTATTTAAAAAAACGATTAAACGCTATCACTTCTAGCTTTTAATATTCATAATTTGTCTGAATCCAAAAGCCGCTTTTCTAAAGAAGACACATTTGCTGTAAAACACGGCCTCCAATCAACCACTAAAATTATGTATTAGGTGTTGTGCACCTAGAAAAAAATTATTTCGATTATGACCAGAAGGATAAACCAAAGAGAGCATGAACGAAATGTATAAACTCGTGCACATGCGTTTCGTGCTTACTGGCGACTCATCAGTAGGAGCCGGTAGTGCGCTCATTAAACACTATATATTTGGGTCAGGAAGGTGGGAAAATAGGACATTCATCACCAAAATATATAGTGGGTAAATGGCGTAATACCAGCTCCTACTGATGAGTCGCCAGTAAGCACGAAACAAATGTGCATGAGATTATACTTTTCGTTCATGTTGCCTTTGGTTTATCCTTCTGGTCATAATTGAACTAATTTGTTACTAAGTGCGCAACACCTAATACATAATTGCATATAAACTAGCTCTCTGCAGCAAATAGTATCCAACCACTAAAATGTTATTTTCTTTTTTAAGATAAGATTTCTGTTAGTTTTAAGTTTCTCAACTTTCTCTCACCATCGTACACAGGAGGCGTTCAGCCGAAATTCTAGTAAATAACAAATATAAGATTATTATAGGTGAAATGCAGTTCAGTTTCTCAAAATCATTCATACACCTTATATATATATCCTCTTCATTTGGCCTTACATGGTGTTATGAAAATGAGCGAGGAATTTGAAAATGTATCATTATGTGCAAATGTCGTTGGTTCAATTAACTTGATTTACAAAAGCTGATGTCATCAGTATGATCCAAAATGGTTCTTTTAATGGCTGCTACTAGTTTGCATTATTTAATTAGTGAGTCAAGGAACGTATATTCTCAAAATGAATCTTCCAGAGCTTGAAAAGAATGATGTAAATTTATCATCATACCATAGTCTATTGCAAGTAGTCCATTTACATTTTGGTTGTAATGGATCTACGAACCATATTGGGTTTTTAATAAAGCAAGTCAACAATCAATCCACCAGAAAGTCAATTAATCAAATAATCAAGCAGTCAGTCAGTCCTTCAGTCACTAACTCAATCAATTAATAGGCGCAAAATTTCACATCAGTAAATTTCAGCTAAACTTGATATTCCAACACGGATTTATTCATTCCAGAAATTTTTTAATTCCAAATATTTCAGCTTCAATTTTCGTGATTCTCAATCAGGCTTAGTAACCCATAAATTCGACGAAAACAAGAACAGTTAAGAATGTAAGTGAGTAAGCTCGTTTCTGTTCGGCGTATGGTGATGAACTTCAGTGGACCGACACAGAGATGCGTGAAAACAGGAATTTCAGTAAAGCCAAAAGAAAAAAAGATTACGCAAATGCATAAATCATCATAAAAACAACAAGGATTATGTTAATTTAACACAAAAATTTGTCAGTCTAAAGAAAGCATTGTATAACGAAGTAGGAGAAATTTATCCAGTAGACCGGTTTCGCCTTCATTGGGAGCCCATCACGTACTGTCCAGAATTTTCCACAGACAGGGCTCGGACCTGGGCACGTCTGCTTCGGAGTCTGTCACTCTCACCACTGAGCCACCTTACGCTACACACAATGTTCAGCTATTCACCATTTAGTGTTTTACTATCGTTTAATTATACATAGGACTGAGTTGTTTTGCAGTAATTCCTCTTGAATATTTCTTTTTCTGAACTACTATACCAGTCAGATTTCAGCTTCGTTAAGTTAAGCCTATAACACTACTAATAATAAAACATATACGCGTAAATCCCTGCACTACTTAGTCGACTTGATAAAGAATTATTTTTCTTCGTATAACAATTCTCTTTTTTTCAAAATGCAAACGAAATCACCTCGTTGAATTTACTTCACATATGGGCACATTCGTAACTCAAACTATTTATTTCGCAACGATCGTGGCATTGAAACAGTAAAAAATAAAACGTAAAAATACTAAATTGTGTAATCAGATAGGGAATGAAATCGAGTTAAAGTATGATCGAAGGATTAAATTATATATTTTGTCGGTATGATCTACAAATTACATAAAATGGCAAATGAAATTCATGAACTAGACAGATCTCATCCTTATTTGGCACTAGCTAATTACTTGCAAGAATTTTTCGCGACTATAATTTAAACTATGGAGTATTTGTTTCGGAGCCATACCACTCTTCCCCTATTTCAACGAGTACATAATATTATCTATTATTATTATTATTATTTATATAACTTGCACAAACATAGGCTGAGAGACAGTAGCCACAAAGATATATTTTAAAAAATTTTGAAAAGAGGACAAGAACTTGCGAATGTACTTCCGAGGTGAGCGGACACTTGTACCAAATTCCCAAGAAACTCCATGAATGGAGCTGGCTTCTTATCCTCTAAAGGACAATGGTAAAGTAAAGTAGAAGCACTGAGCATATTATTTCTCTAAATAACGTCATCAATACACATTCATACTTTTAAAAAATGAAGGACGTCAACAAAAACTGCACAAAAAACACACACAAACGAAAATACATGTTTTACACATTTAGGCAAGGAATATTTTGATTACAAGTAGGTTCTACATAGTTTAGGCTCTAAAGAAAAAAGACTGCGATTCTTAAGAATTAAACATCGTTAAGTATATAGGAAAGCGTAATCGTATATATATATATATATATATATATATATATATATATATATATATATATATATATATATATATATATATAGGAGTATGATAGCAGGACTATGATAACGTAAATGTTGTTCGTTTAAATAAAACCTTGCATTAGATAGTAAAGGCAATTCATCCAGGAGATCAGGTTCGTTCTTATTGGAAACTCTCCCGGTACTGTCCAGAATTTACTGCAAACATGACTTGAAGAGCTCCCATTAAGAAAAAATACCGGTCTACTGGATGAATTGCCTTAGCAATCTGACGCAATGGTGAGTTTAAACTGACAATATATATATATGTATATATATATATATATATATATATATATATATATATATATATATATAGGGAAGTAGCACTATCCATCAAATCAGCATTTGCTGGTCATGTAAAACAGACAAAGCACCAAGTGGACACAACAAACTTTTCCAGTTCTTCGCAATTCAAAATCGCAAAAATGATCAAACATCAACAAAGCACTGTGTATCAAACATCACGAACACCTAGTCAATTAAAAAGTTACATTAACATAATAGTGTGCACAGCTGGCCGCGAATACTTGCAAGAACTACGTATATTGAGCAGACGTAGCAAATCCCATACGTACAGACGTCACCAATTGTAACATTAGCAATAAGAAAGTAAAGAAATACCCGACAGAAATCAAAAAGGTATGTCGTAAGACATGGTAAGAGAACCGGATTGGTAAAAGCAGAAACAGTATGATTATTATAGAATAAGAACACTCAAATGTACACATTGTACTCAAACAGATGGTATGCTGAGCCTAGATAGGCAACTAGTTCAAATAAAATGAATAGACAAATAGTATTCACCGCGAAAATGTAACGTGAAGGTACACGTTGATTTACTCGCTCACCGCAAAAATTAAACTAAACACATATGAAACATCATACAAACCCATTGTTTTAGAAAACCACGTAAATTCAAAATTGAACTGAAGTTTGTGTCTAGTTAAGGTAAACTGAAATATTTTTTTCGACAATGAGTCTAAAATAATTGCAAATAATTCTACTTACATCTATTCTATGAGTGTGTTCTCTTCTTATAAATAATGATATATATAGTATTACATATCTCAGTCGGAATAAAAACAGTTCATATAAGAACCAATGTTGAACACCTACAAGACCATAGTTTCATTCTTCAGTGGAAGTTTATCTACAATAGCTGTGATTGCTTGTGAGATTTAAAGATGCAAACTTATTGTAAAATAACGCCTGAATGCGCAGGCTTTGTGGATTTTGAATTTCATCCATTGCTTACATTACAAGTTTATTAAACATGAAAGAAGACAAAGAAGAAAAATCTTCTGTTGATAAAACCAACTTTCCAACGAAAACCATTCACATATTTAACCAATTGCTTCGTATTTAATGCTACCACTATTGAAAGCTTGCATCGATTTGCATTATCGCCCTATTTATGGACGACATTTGCCATTATAATTTTGGCAACTTGCGTTGTTGAATAATATAAATTTTTGGAAAGCGTTTGCGAGTTTGACTCTTAGTGGTTTATAATGAGAGATGTTTGTAAAAAAAAGACAACTGTACTAGTTGCTACAAATATCACTAGTTATTGTGGTGCTAAACGAGGCACACGCAAATCTTTGATGAATTGTGTATTGTCTTCTTATGCAATAAAGTGCGATTACTGTCTCGATAACAATTTTTTTTAATTCTTAGATCTGGAGTCTATCAAACATAACTGCAGATTCAAAGCCATCCTCAGATTATTGATCTCATAAAATATGTCACAGACCGAAATACACATAAACAATTTTTAGGACAGTATATGCCATCTTTAAAACAGAAACGCAGAAAAAATGTTAAAAAATATGACTTGCCCAATCTAAACTAATATTATAATACATTTCATTATTTCAACCCGTAAAAACTTTGTAAAAGTTAAGACTCGTTATGGAAACTTGTCAGACTTATGATTGATGAAAAGGTGTGACCTAGAGTTACAATAGAGCCACATTAATTTAAGGCTCTTAAAACCGCCCTTAAATATAACAGTAGACAATATTGCAAATAAGAGAGAAGTTGGCATAAACCTGAAACTGGTTATACGAGGATGTAATATTTATTGGCAAATCCAGCACACTTAACTATATTAAATAATCCTCACAGAAAATTCTCCTAATCAAAATACTCTTTGGCACAAACCAGGAATTATTTCGTGTAAATTCATCTAGCACCGTATAGATAACTGTTGAAGTATTTAGTCATGTGAATTAAGCGGTTGGTTGGCCCAGCTAACCGAAATACCTCAACCCTAATAAACAGAATTAAAAATTGAAAGAAACATAGTTTAAAAATCGATTCATTTTCTAGATCATGGTTTCATTCCTATTGTGAAACTCATCAGCAGAATTGATAAATGTCAGATAAGAGACTAATAAAAAACGTATTATTTCTTCAAGCCTCACTGGAAGGCATGCCTACAGCTGACCAATTTATGATTAAGAATGGATCTAAATTTGAGTCGTGCAAAAAAGAGCCGTATTAATTTAATAGACTTGGTCAAGAAAATGATTCACTGAAAACAGTTTTCGTTGTTTTAATATAGGCTATGAAATGCACTTAATAGTGAAAAGAGCATCCGACAGGTTTTATATCGATGGCACAGACGAGTAACCAGTTATACAGTTATACCATAATCGATTGTGCGAGAGGCAACACAATTTAACAATAATTGATTGCGCGGGTGGTGGTAACAATTCTTTAAATCAAGTTTGCGAGCTTGAAGTAAACACCAATCCCATTGTATTTAACCAGTCATCGAACAATATAACAAAACTACCGCCAGCCGCAACGCACTGACGCGTTTCGACCTTCCATGATCATCATCAGAGTACGACGGCAAACTGACTATCGAGGATCAAACCGCATTGAATATATATGGAAATCAAATTTAGATATGCGGCTCTCACCTCTAGCAGTCTCGCATACATTGAACTTGACTGGATATGTGGGCTGCACAATTTCTATGCATTTACGAACATTAACTGTTTGCAGCTTTCGCCACATATAGATATATAGGTAATACAATTTAACAATAATTGATTGCGCGGGTGGTGGTAACAATTCTTCAAGTGAAGTTTGCGAGTTATTGATAAACACCAATCCCATTGCAGTAAAACATTCGTACAACACCTCAAATCTACCGTCAGTCACAGGTAATGGTGAGTTTCGATCTGCCACAGTCATTATCTAAGCACGACGGCAAGATTACTAACGAGGATCAAACCACAACTTATATATGACGTATATAAAAACAGATAATTGACGAAAGCTGGACAAATGTTAGGTTTGTGACTGCATAAAAATTGCGCATCCGAACTTTGCAGTCAAGTCCTTTTTGTTAAAGCCTACTATGAGTGAGAGCCGCATATCTGATGTTCCATAACCTATATAGGAATTTAGGTTTGATCATCGCAAGTCATTTTTTCATGCTCTGACGATCATCATGGAAGATCGAGACGCGTCAGTACACATGACGGACGGCAGCTTGACTATGTTGTGTGACTGGTTAAAAACAATAGGATTGGTTGTTACCTCAAGCTTGTACACTTGATTTAAAGAGGAATAACCAGTTACACAGCATAAAAGTTTCGTTCCATGAAAAGAGAAAAATATAAATTTAAGTTTAAAACCTTGAAATAAAGAGCAAATAAAGAGCCCACCGATTTCAAACAATCGTAAATATGATAAGCATGTTACTGGTTTTTTTTAATTTCCACATTAAGATGTGTCCACCTGATCGTTAAATGCACTGATTTCCATCACCAGAAACATATATAAGCATAAATCTAACAAATCTTTTCCATTCGCATAGGAAGTACAATATTTAGACCAATACCATTTACAAATCGCTAACTTATCGTTATTGACCTTGAAAGTGCCGGACTCGCTGCTGCTCAGATTTACTCGAGCCTCTTGCCAGTTCGATCCAGGTTCAGTCAACTTAGAAATCTGTTTCGAGTCCCACAACGGCTCATTAGCACTACATAACAGCAAGCAAAAACACAAGCCTGCATATATGTATTCGCATATAAGACATATTATAACAAGAAAATACTTTGCAAACAATACAGACAGGCGATGGGCAAACTATCAGACCACATATATCCAGGGTGCATACACAGCTACTGAAGTATAAAGGCGGTAATACAGATGCGGTTTCACTACAACATTAAAGAATCGACATTTTGGCATAACGGCTCAAAATATCGACACGGACTGGGCAACAGAAAAGTAACACGAAAAATGCTGTCTTGCAGAAAGGTCTAGACAAATGAATGTAAGTTCCAAAATAACAGGTTGAGTTCTTGTGACCACTTCGTCATTTAGTATTTTGCAAGTCCGCTTACTAATACAACTACTACTACAACCAGTATGTCACTCTGATGTTCCACGCTCATTCATTGACTTTTCTGGTAGGAGAGACTATTAACTCTGAAATGCTACTAATATTGTCAAACGAGACATGAATCCAGGTCAAACGACACAATAACGATAGGATTCATTTTGCAGTTATGGCAACTATACTCATCGACATTTAACTCAAATGGACAGCACGGTTATATGCTTTCATAAGACAAGTGACCCACGAATTCAGACGATCTCTTATGGGGGAAACATATTTAATCTGCTGCGAAATATTAGGAAAGCAAGTGCTACGATAAACATTTCAGCCTTTGATTGCGCAGGTTGTGAAACAAATTATTTAAATCAACGTTACGAAATTGAGATAAACACCAATCCCATTAGATTTAAGCACGAATGGTTACATAAATTATACTTATCTCCGCAGAGATATCGGCAAGACAAAGTCTCAGCTCTGTTTCTTGACTAATCTCTAACAAACAAAATGTATGTTAATTGTCATTTCTAGCGAGGATGTTCAAGGAGATAAAATTTTAAGAGAAAGTACCAACAAATTTCGTGTTAACGTGGGCATTTCAGAAAAGCCCATTCAGCAAGAGGTACGAAGATTTCTATCGAACAAGAGAATATCATCTGACTAGCAGTGTTCCGCGATAAATGAGAAACTTTCATTTAAATACCAATGACAACAAGAATATATAAAGGAAAATCCCACAATAACCAGACAACCCAAAACGCCGATTAGGACAACAAGAATACATTCGCTCCATACAAGACAATGCCTCATTTCAAAATACGTGTGGAGTTCGACTTCGTGGCATCTGGGTGTTGATTCGTCCCCTGATTCCGTAGGCTTCCACACCATTCGTGCTAACCACTGGGAATGAAGTTCGATCTAACCTGGCTGATTAAGTATTCGTCACCAGCAACCGACCACTACGAAGCAGAACTAAACGCGTACTTGGCAATAAGGACCAATCGGATCATTGCGGAATCGAGACTGCAAATTGGCCACCTACGAAAGAAAATACTGGATAAGTTAAACGTTATGATCGCACTGCGCAACCAAGAACAGCAACTTCAAACACAATGCCTTGTGGCAGTCGCTAGTACGAACAGCTGGTCGCGTACCAAAATACTCAAGTTACTTTTAATAAAAGCCTTATAATATCTTAGCCAAACAAATGGCGTAGTGGTACTTTGGCGTTTTAAATCTGAGGTCGCGACGTAGGCAGACACACAATGCAAGCAATCATTTAACAAAAAGAGACGCAACAGTCCAACCTACCAGGTTTCAGCTGGCAGACCGGATACGCTGTCGGTAACTCGACGACAAGAACTGTATATACCATCGAATGTGAGACATAATTCCAATGCAAAAAGAACATAAGAAAGCAAAAGCATGCCAGTAAAAATATGACGATCAAAATTAGGCTAATTTCGAATACAGAGGTTTTGGTTCTACAAGCCGACTACAACAAGTACACATTTTAATATTTAATATACACTAGAACTGCCTCTAACAGCCTACCAAGTGAAAGCGCACGCCTGAAAAAATACCGATTCAAAAAGTAAAGAAGGTCTAGTCTTGAGCCAGCTGTGGTAAGCAAGATAAATCATTCGGAAGTCACAAAATAATACAGATAAATTGATATGTATTTGATTAAAAGAAAAACGTAACTGAACGATTGTAAGTGAAGACAGACTGCTATAACTTACAATATGTTTTCAAAAAGAAAGTTCTTCATGAAGCAGCACAATTGGTATACTAATTAAAGTTGTATTATGCGAATCATGCGAACTTATCCAATTGTTGCATATTTTAGTATAGAAAACAAATAACCTCATGGCAGGATTTTTACTAATTAGGTTGAATAGCCTAAATAGGATTTTTTCGAATTATAGCATAATATAAGAGGTTGATTATATATGTTTTGCATATGAGCTAAACATTGCACAAGGTAGCAAATGCAATTTATTCAGTAGACCGGTTTCGTCCATATCTGGCACTTATCAGTACTAGCCGGAAATTCCACGTCCGGTATTTCAACCCAGGTGAATTGAGTTCACAGTCTTGAAAGTCACTTTCTACGTTGCCGAAGCCACAAATTTCTTGCTATGTCCAGATTGAAAGAAATAATGTTTTAATTAGCCAATCCATTAGGTAGGCGCTCGCGGGTATTTCTTTCGGCTTAAAATTTCCCACTAGCCTTCCCTGATCAGCAGTTATAGGAGAGATCACACTACCTGAGTAAGTGATAATAAATAAAATAATATTAGAGTATTTGATCATTTATATATATATATATATATATATATATATATATATATGTTTCGATGGCCGATCGTACATGGGCTAACAGGGCTATGGCGGTGGTGTCACCAGGGCGTGGTGGATTTCCGACCGGCAATCGGATCTCCTATAAAATACCACATGAGCCCGACGACGGCACCATGACTCGGCGTGTGTTCCCCGCCACAAAAGGGTTCAACAGCCACAGGATTACATGGACTCCTGGACAGTACCCCGTACTTCCGAATGGCGAATGAGCTCTCAACAGCCACCGGCAACCATGCAACTTACTGCTGCCTTGCAGACTGCGCTTGGATGTGCAAAGGCTAGAGGTGCGTCCTCGATCAAAAAGCCGAGTGGTGAGGGACACCACTTGTACCAAATTCCCAAGAAACTCCATGAAATGTGGAGCCCATCCTCAAGAGTCAGCCGCAGTAAAGTTAAAAATATATATATATATATACCACTCCTATTAGTGTGTGTGTGTAGTAGTAAGCCTCGAGTTTTGTATAACTTGCGCGGTAACTTTTTTTAAATGTGTACTGACAGGTGAGAGCAAGCGTGCCAGACGCGAAGGGCAACTTTCGGCTGGTGATGAATACTTTGGCCAATGGCATCTTGGCAGATAGTGCTCATCAGCCTTGTTTGGCCTTCTATCTAAGCGAAGGAAAACACTGAATACAAACCAGCACTAGAAATGGGCGACCCGGTGTTCTTTTACAGTCTACATATAGGCATGAACCACGTATGTGATTAAATGGCAGTGAAACATTAGTCAGATTTGGCTGTGTGTATAGTTCTGCGAATATATATATATATATATATATATATACATATATATATATATATATATTTATGAATCTCAAGATATCCACATACGTGACACATATAAAACAACCTCAACGAATCATTTCTTCAATCAAGTCTGCGAGCCCGAAGTAAACACCAATATCATTGTATTTAACCAGTTGTCGTACAGCATAGCAAAATGACCATCGACAAATCATCTTTCATTCATTTCGAAAACAATATATAATCAAAATGTAATACTTTATGTATTACTAAGCTTAAATTTAAATTAAACTGCCAAGATCTTAGCAAGAATATGCATAAATAAAATTGCCTTCGTCTATTAAATTTGTGCATATGTATTCCAATTGAATAATTATTGATTTATTATTGAGGAACACAATGGATACTTTTTCAATATATACACACATATATATATATATATATATATATATATATATTTGTTGGTATAAACTAATCATTGTAAAAGGTAACAAATGTTAGTCATCCGCTACACGGGTTTAATCGTAAGTGAGAATTGAAATAGCTGAATTCGAACTTTGGCGCGGTAATTATGACATAAAATGAGTTATCAACTGAAGCAGCGAAATATTTTCAATCACGAAAATTTGGAAAAAATATTAAATGGAATTTTTTAAATGCTTTGGATAGTTACACCATATAAAATCGGGCTGAAAATTTCACAAAGTACAACCTAGACGTTACACTTTATTTATGTCGAAAAACTGCTTGTTTTACAATTGTGGTTATGGCACACACACACACACACACACACACACACACATATATATATATATATATACATATATATATATATATATATATATAGAGAGAGAGAGAGAGAGAGGCTAAATTCATATAACACATTTAAATAGGAGACCATTCAACACGCATGTGGTGTTAACGAATATGAAGATAATTTTATAGACATTAAAATATCAATAAAACTCTAGTCAAGCAGTCGCAACAACGGTCAGGACGGCTGAAACGCTTCCGCGCGTTTTATTGACTTGTGAAGTTGTTGCACGATTGGTAAACTAATGTTATCGGTGGTTATTTTGAATCCGCAAACTTCGTTCAAATAAAGCACTAAGTAATTAAAAATCCCCTAGTACACAGATCGTATTTCGAAACATGTATTAATTAGGCATTATCAAATGCGCACATAAAAATTACCACAAGCACAAATAAATATAAAGTGATGAAAGTGTGTCTCCAAATCTTGATTTTGAAAAAAACTAAGAAAAAGTCTGCTTAGGTAAAATGCTCGCCATTTGATAAGACGAAAAAACATAAAAGAAGGAAAGACTCTTATTCCAGTTAAGTATTATTAACTTCTATCAGACTATCCTTTAAAACTGACACCATTGGTTACGGAGAATTTCGGCAAGGTGCCTACATCGAGCACATTAAACACAGAAGTTATCATTCCAAGAAATAAATATTCAAACGAACAAGCAAATACCTAAAAATGCGCACCTATACATTTAAACTAAATGAAGTGACGACTGCAATTATACGAGCCAAAATTGAATACAATAAACCCAGTCAAACGTTTTTAATAACGCAAAAATGTCACTCAGAGAAGACAAAATGTCAACTATTCATGATAATCATATGGAAATCAGCAACAAACTCTATTTAAACAAATTCAGAGCGAGAAAATGCGAAAAGCCAAATAAAAAAAATAAAACTCAAAATGCGTTAAATTTCTAGGTGCACATATGTACTAATTCCATAAACTATGGAAGCATGTAATCTTATATGTTTGCCTATATATATATATATATATATATATATATATATATATATATATATATATATATGAGCGTATGTGGGTGCTGTGATTGTTTGTCTTATTCCTACCACATTATGTAGTAATTAAATAGTTAATGAAATCATTCTATTTAGACCTATGCAAAAGATGGAGGATGAAATATAACAATCATTAAGTAGGAATTTATCAAATGAATTGCGATAGATTAGTATAAACAAATATTTTCATATTCTTCTGTACACTTGGTGAATCATTTTATTATCGTACGCCTGATGATGTTTCCGGAAATATGAGAACGAGGCGTCGTGTGAGGATCGAAAACTACCAAATGATAAGATGAAAACCACGAAAACCCACCATGGAGAGTTTAAAGAGCACAATGAAGATGCAAAAATCAACTTATGCTATTTCATTGCTTACAAATGTACATAATCAGTGCATACAAACGCACATTCCGCTATTCTAGCTAAAATTATTTCATATTTCAACCTTTAAAAAAATAATAAAATTTACTGATTTGATCGATGTGGTGTAGAACTTGAAACTGAAGTACAGTCAAATTTATTCACGTAACTAATCATAATCTAAAAAGATTCTTGGGTCGGTATTAATATAATACACGTGAAAATAGGAAAGTAGTAAAATAGACGTAGCAGCACTGGTTCTGTCGATACCTCAGCGATGGATGTCCTATAAGTTATCCAATCATCCAATATAAATTGCACCGTTCAGGTCATTGAGGGCATGCTGGAATCAGACTACATTATTGCCACCAAAAGTAACAATAGAAAAATATTGTCCATGCTTGCTAAGTATATATATATATATATATATATATATATATATATATATGCCTAATGGCTTCTTCATTACATCTTCACTGTTTGCAGAATAGGTCGACATTATTCACTTCTTATTGTTAATGGAAGAACCTGGACTTCTACCGGGCTAACATTACGCGGATTGCCAATGGCAAAGTAATTTTATCTACCACCTCAGTATAAATCTTTTGATAATCTAAGTGGGTTTCAACGATTTATGAGGGTTTTTGTTGTCATGCCGCAAATACAAAGTTCTAGGATAATTTTGAACCTCAAAGAAATAAAAATATAAACGAATCAAGTTTAAGTTGTAACCAGAAAAAAACAAGCATGCTCACATATACTTGCACAGACACACCAACTATGATGGTATGATTAAAAAAAGTTAAAGCTAATATTTAAGCCAATGATAAGAATAAGCATTAAAACCTTATGGGAATAACAAGGGAAATCTTTCAACAGGTTGACCAAAGCTGAAGTCAGTCTATTCCTTCAAATACTTAAATGACAGATAAAAACCAGTCGAAAATGATATATTTAAAAAATTCTAAGAAAAGAGGGCCACACAAAGAGTTTTGTTTCAGGACATTATGTATTAGCAATGAGCTGCTAAACCAGAAGATTATACGTAAACAAATAGCAGAATGTTTTGTATACCTCTGAAGAAACTACGTACCTATATATATATGTATATATATATATATATATATATATATATATATACATATATACTCTCTCTAAACATGATTGCATACAAAATTGACACGAGAACCATGCCAAGAAGAGGCAGGAAATTATGACTAAATTTAGCAGAATAAAACAGACAGTTTAGTAAAAAAAACTAACCCTGATTGAAAGCATATAATGAGTTGAAATTAAGATCAGCATTTTGCCTAGCACAAAAATTCGCCCTATACAATAATTGAGCATTTACGCTGGTGGTAACAGAATGAAGTAAAAAACAAGACAGCCTTATAGATACATTGGTTATTTTAAAATTTACACTCAGTAACCATCAAGTGCAGTGTAGTTGGAAAGACTGATCTTGGTATAAATACATTAGAGTTAAAAGAACGTATTGTAAATATTTAGAAAAAGTTTGAAATATTGCCTAGGATTAAAGTATGAAAAAGGTATATTTTCTAATATGAGCACGTCAGATGTTAAACCAAATGAAGATTCCGCATTAAACTGAAGAAAGATATTTAACCTAGCTGAACAATCACCTATATTATAGATCTAAGCAGACAACATAGAGCAAAAAAAATAAACAAATGATCAATAGCAAGTCAAACAAACATAATTTAATTTAACAATAATTGATTGCGCGGGTGGTGGTAGCAATTCTTTAAATCAAGCTTGCGAGCTTGAAGTAAACACCAATCCCATGGTATTTAACCAGTCGTCGAACATAACAAAACTACCGCCAGCCGCAACGCACTGACGCCTTTCGACCTTCCATGATCATCAAACTGACTATGGAGGATCAAACCGCATTGAATATATATGGAAAACATATATAAATCATTATTAAATTTGATTTCCATATATATTCAATGCTGTTTGATCCTCGATAGTCAGTTTGCCCTCGTACTCTGATGATGATCATGGAAGATCGAAACGCGTCGAATGCATTCAACAACTGGCGGTAGTTTTGTTGCTAGGCACCCTGGTCCGGTTGAGTGTTCTAAACTCTGTCTGTTTAAAGAAAATAACATAATTTGTTCTCGGTTAAAATATTTTGGGGGAATCACCTAACAACAGCCAGAGGATGTGTAGCTCTACATGTCCTACTCGAAACTTCCTAAGATAATAATCACCTTGTAAGTTGAAGATGACTTCGATTTGGCATCTGACTTCTCTAGATTAATCATTGCTGTGTGCCAAACGTGCTGACCGTAAGAATCCAATGACTTGCGTTCACTCATCTGACTTGAATTCCATAACTGATCGTCAGCACTACAATACATATATACATATATATATATATATACATGCAGACAATATAAATAGTTTGATGCCAAATGGCCAATGTAAGTCACCATAACAGCACAGTGTTCATGGGACCCGAATTTCTGAAGTAAATAGTTTAGAATGAAAGAGGAACAAAAAAAAACAGCTTCGGTGTACGGTTTCATAAATGACTTCATAATGGTCAATACACCGAATATAGGATCACCTAATGAATAGATCAAAATAAGTGCACGACTATAAGTAATGAATCTCACATTTTGTTTATACCATAGGTCTATTCAACCAAATTACTCCCAGCCATATCTGTTTTATGATGCCATAAATTATTCTGTGGACATGTATAAACTATCCGAAGTGTTAACCTATCATAAAAAAGCAAAACAGTAACAACCTGATGCCTACAGTTTCATCGTCGTCATATGATGTAAATCAGAATACAAATCAAAGAGCTTCAACTAATCTCTCACATCAGTTCATCACGTTCGTTTAATGTAGAACAGAATCTTTGCAATTATCTCGTCAACATGAAAAAATGTTTATTTCGGAATATATATAAACATAAAGTTAATCACAAACGAAGCTTTATGGATAAAAAAAACTGCAGCCGGGTTTATGCAAGTAGAAAGAGCATATTAGAGAATTGAGCTTCAACTGGAGGTGATGCACGCAATTTATTCAATGTTCTCATACGTTACAATCCCTCCACGTTTACATTTTTCTATTTTGTTTTGGTACATCGATATACCTATAAAGAAATGTTCATTTGTAGATACTTGAGAAGAATATGAGAAAGAAACGGTTCTTGTATCTGATAAAATTTCTTTTTTTTTGTTGCACATGGAAAGGATACTATGAATATATATATATATATATATATATATATATATATATATATATATATCACAATTTTAGGTATGGTCCGGGCCGATATCCATATAAATTTCCGACCTAGCGATCATTAAGCCCTAGTCGTTGTCGATCCAAAACAGCAAAGAATTAAACGCAAACTCAGTAGAGATCAAAGAGTAGAAGAGATGTTAACTATTTTATTCACCACTACTACTACCACACATTAGAAGGATAAGTTAATAGGCACTTTATTACTTATAACACAAAATTTCACTCTCGAGAGTCCAAAAATTGTGAAATTATGCAGGAAAAACACGCTTTGCCTTCATTAGACAAAAAATTAACATAGATAAGGCTCAATAATGAATCCAGATAAAAATGTTAATCAACTCTATTTTAATAACCGATGTAAGTTGTCTTGATAGCCTGGCTAACACTTCAAAGATCAATGTTCTTAGTCAAATGCGTCAGACTCGATCACAGAATGTGTACCTGTATCACCAGTGTGAAACACTGATCTTGAAAAACCATCAGAGTTAGAAATAGGGAATGCAATCCATTATCTTCAATACCGCAAAGCTGCAGGACGTGATAATTTCTTCCGAGCTTATTTAAGAACGATGGTGTCATAATTACTGGAGCGTTGACTAACCTCTTTTGCAGCATATGGAATTGGGAAACCGTGCCAGTTGCTTGGAGTGATTCGACCACGATTCTCAATTTCAAAAAAGACAATTTTAACTCGTATGATAACAATCGTGATATAAGATTAAGCTCGGTCGTATCTAGATTATTTGCTTCGATTAACTTACACCGTCTGAGTATTTCACTTGAATCATATACTACTGAATAACAGGGCAGAATCTAGTCAAGACTAGGTTGTAAATATGATAGGTTTAACATAAGGCAAGTTCTTGAACAGTGGCATGTATTTCAACGTCCATAATAGCCACCTTTCTAGACTCAAAGAATGCATTTGACTTAGTGAATCGCAATTTTCCATTCAATATTCTGCAGAAAAATGGCATTCCCGCCAAATTTTTAAATATTATACTCGCTCCATACACGAAATTTCTAGTCAAGTTGAGGTCGACAAAGAATTAACAAATCTTTTCTATCATCAGTAGCATTCGTCAAGGCTGTTCACTTTCCCATTGTTTAGTTTTTTTAAAATAAGCTGTTACGAGAAGTACTCATCCGTGCGATGAAGATGCAAATATGGAATTTCTCACAGGCGGTAGATTAGTCGATCTTGATTATGAAAAGGATTTCGTGTTAGTATTTGAAAGTCAAGGTCCTGCTAAGTAGATTAGCAGTCGGTTTTCCGCATTCGATATGAAATTTGCGCCCCCTAACGTACATCAACTATGCGACAGAAAAGTGAAGAATTGAACGTATGTGACAGATTTGAATATATTAGTAGAAGTATCAATAGCTCAGGCAATATGAGTGACGTGTGAGTATGGTAATCGCGAAAACTGGACTAACATTCTATAACCTTCGCAAAATTTGGAGAATACCTTAAAGGTCAGCGCCAGATTGAATTAAGAAACAAGATTGACAAATATTTACATCGCAGAAACAACGAAGGTCAAATAAATTCAAATTAGGTAGTATTGAGTTAGCTAATCTGCCCAGATGGAGTCCACGAGCGCATCATAGTTCTTGGTTTGAAACCCTGTGCGTCATTATATCGAGTCGAGCTCAGTGACATGTTCCTGCAAATTTCTAGCAGAGTTAGCTGCGAGATTTGATTGTGTTTATGACGTGATAACGAGTAAATCGCAAGGAAATTGTATTGCTGATGTTGCCTTGCCTTGAAGCTGACTTGGCCATAACGGTGTTGTGTAGTGGTTTAACTTGTCTCACTTCTGTGTTTTACGTGGGTAAACATAGACATGGTGACTAGATCCTACCCCTCATAAATCACTATCATTTAATATTTTTTCTAAATTACAATTTTTGTAATTAGAATTACTTTTTGCTAAATTTTATTTGTTTGCTATTGATTTTATTATTTTTTCGCCTGATTATGTAGTAGTCCATTATTAGTCATTAACGCCATTTGAATTTCTGTCCATAATGCTGCTGATGATTTTACGCAAATTATTATGAGTCACTTAGCTTCGAATTATTATTATTACAGCATAGATTCTACTTCACTGGTTATGCGTATAAGTAAGAAAAATTCAGATTGCAAAAACTCGGCAGGTGCAAGGCGCCTCTATCAATTAATGTAAAACGATCATAATTGGTTCAATTGGCGTGGACCAATGTCAAACACTAATTACCTATCATGGATAATACTTAATCGTCAATATTAGTGCACTATGCTGAGTACATTCGCTCGATATTATACAAGATAACCGGTAAGTGTGTGAAATATCACTGTCTATGCAAATGTCCAACATGAATCGGAGTCGATTGAGCAACCGACTAAAAAACATGAAAAAATGATACCAAGCGCGAAATGGAACATACCAGGCGCGAACCAGTCCTGTGACGCCTTCCACCTTAGCCTGAAAACAGTTTCTGTGCATATTACGAGTATAAAGCAAAATACAAATAAAGAAGAAAAAATGTTGAATGAAACGTCAAGATTTTTGAAAGTTATTGGTGGTTTTCGCGCAATGCGATCGTCAAATTTAACACATCCACGATTTTCTTTCGTGGTTTTATGGCTTTCATCAGTCGTTCCGCAGTCATCAGATTGATGCTCATTGGTTTTCGTGATGGTTGGGTGCTGATAGTTCCCGTCACTTCGAAAACTTCTACACCATTAATAATAACCATTGAAAATATTAGCTGATCAGCAAGATTGAATCGCCCAACATTGTATTGGTTTGTACTAATGGCGTAGTGACGGGACCAATCAGCACCCAGCCATCAAGAAGACTTTCACGGCATGTACTTGGTAATAAGGATCAATCTGATGACTATGGATTTACTGATGCAAATCATAAAACAGCGAAAAAATCTTGAATATATTAGACTGAGGTATAGTTAGTTTTAAAATGTATTCTTATGTAGAAAATTAGCCTCTCACCAGTTGTGAAGCCAATGAACAAATAGCCGAAAAAGTAGGGGAAGAAATGAGGAAAGAAGGAATGAAAGCAATGAAAGAAACAAATCAGATTTAAACAATCGCTGATTGAATTTTATGTATTATATAGTGCATAATTCTTGATAAGTTAGTTCAAATAGGATCAGAAAAACATATCAGTCAGCATGAACGAAAGGTATAATCTAATGTACTCACGCGCTTCCTGCTTACTTACAACTTGAAAGTAGGCGAGAATTAACGTAAAGTCGGCAAACACAAACAACATAGATAAACATAGCTTGATAGAAGTGACTAGCTACTTTTCTATACAAGTATATATATATATATATATATATATATATATATATATACTCTATATATATTATTACAACAGTTTAAAAATAAGTTCGAAGATATTTCTAGACCAAAATGGCCTCAAAAATCTCATATTTTGATGCACAAAAACGTATAATTTACATTTGAATATATATATTTCCGACGGTACAGTGATGTAGCTGTGGAAATCTGCACTGCACCCCTCCTGGCAGATGTGTACATGCACCATCGTAGATAACCAATCCATACAAGCATAAGTGACCAATGCGGACTCCAAAAAATGTATTTGGATGATCTACTATTGTTCATCCCAGACACAACAGACTCAGCCGAAGTCCTGAGGCAAGCCAATGAAGCCAATCCGGAAATCAAATTCACTCTCAAAAAAAACACCTGGTCAAAACTCAATACCTTAATACAAGAATATCCAGATCTCTATTATCACTCCTAATACAATACAAGCACAAAGACAAATACACCAATGCATTCACACATCAACCCGCAATGATCCAGAACCAATTAATAGGAATAAAAATGAAAATAAGACCAGTCTTCTGCCACTCAATAAATTGAAAACGCAGAATGAATATAACTGAAAGATTAAAATGTGCAAACGAGTATTCACAAAATTAACCCGTAATTATTTATCTTAAATGAACATTGGTAATTATTCCCCTATTTATTAAATTATTTTCTCTTCCTAACACAAAAATTATATATATATATATATATATATATATATATATATATATACATATATATATATATATATATATATATATATTCTGATCTGTGGTCTATTCTTAAACTCTCACAAAAACGCACAAATACACATGTATAATGCAAGAATACTCTAAATAGTGAATCCAGACAATTTCAATAGATTTCATTATATTCCATGCAAAAAAGCTATTATTTATAATCGTAACAAAGCAGGCATAAACAGTCTGAAGAAAGAGGTAAATACACAAGCACATAATCATTTTAATTAAGCCGAAATTATTGTATTCTTCCGGGACCAATAATTTACCACACAAAAAATGATTCACTGTGTGTCCAAAGTTTAAAAAACATGGAAATCAACTCATTAAACGAAATGGTTAGACTTGGCCAAAATGTTAACTAATTTACGATAAAATTCGCCGGATGGTCTAGAAGCTATAAGAGCTAATAGAAATTGAATGAAGGCGGACACAGTGCATGGGCCAAATCCAGGTAACACACAACAAACATGGTTCAATCGCCAAATCGAAGTCTGACAAGAACAACGACAGACCACTAAAAAAGCCTGGTAGAAAGAGCAATAGATAGAGAATACCCGTAGAAATACAAACACGCACAGAACAACAACTATATCTACACTAAATGTACAAAAAAAGTTTATATATATACATGAGTGTGTGTGTGTGTGTGTTCGAAACAGAAATAGAGAATTACATTATGAAATACACAATGATGTAATTACGGAAAACAAATTGAATGCGACTAATGAATTTATAATAAATTTGAAAATTAAGGCAACCATTGATTGCTTAGCCAAGCAAAGTTCATTTTAGTTGGGTCCAAAAAATTAAAGCCATTCTATGGTAATCAGCAGCTTTCAGAACTTTTAAGTGGAAATTAACTTCACCAATCGCGCAATCACATAGTCCCGCATTGGTTCTTATCACATAACTTTACAAGCACTACATATTTGGTGAGGCGATGAAATGTTTGGGACATGATACAATTATTCCTAAACCAATTATATTGTCAATCTTTGAGTGCTGCCTCGTCACCGTCACGAAACAATTCTACCGTGTTTGGCAATAAATGAGTGCGCGGTTAATGATGGCGATTATTCCACCAAAACTATTTTTCGAAATTCAAATTAACATCAATCATGGAAGTTAGCAGCTCGCATAACAGGAAAAAACAACCGTCAGTCGAACGTAGTTATGCGTTCTGATCTCCCAAATTACTCAGCATAGCACGATGGTTGACCGACTAACGTGGAGCGAAAAGGCAATGATCAGGAAATGTATCGAGAGTACGAAATGCGCCTCTCACGCCAAGCAGTCTCACAAACATTGTACTTGACTGGCAAGTTGGCTACGTTGTCGCGAACATGGCGTTATTTTCGATTTTTAAAACATTCATACAAATTATTCAATTAAGAAACCACCAATGGCGTGGGTACTGATAGCAATGTCTAGCCCTTTAACCACTATATATTTGGTTGAAGAATGTGGAATAATAGACGGTACAATTTCCCTAGACAAATGTAAACCTGTAATAGTGAAGCTAACGATAATCTGAAGTCAACGACAATACGACTTCAATGCTAACTCACACTATATAATATATATATATATATACAGAGTCTGTAAAGGATACTAACACTATGGCTATTGTGTTAGTAACTGATACCTTTTTTAAATCGATGAGTACCGATACCAACACTATGGTTTCCGGAAGGTCGGTACTATGATACCAACCTGATGGATATAAATTTATGCTAAAGTTCACCCAAATTGAGAATTACAACAATTTCCGAACACCTGTTACTCCAGGTATGTATTAGGTTTTGCGAACCTAGTAACAAATTAGTTCAGTTGTGACCAGAAGGATAAACCAAAGACAGCATGAACGGAAAGTATAATCTCATGCACATTCGTATCGTGCTTACTGGTGACTCATCAGTAGGAGCCGGTATTACGCCCTTTAATCACTATATATTTGGTAGAAGAATGTGGAATAATAGGACGGTACAATCTCCTAGACGAATGTGTAAACCTGTAATAGTGAAGCTAACATAATCTAAAGTCAACGACAATACGACTTCAATGCTAACTCACACTATATAATGATGTCATGTTTACCGCGAAATGTGATAACTGATATCGATGAAGGCCAGAGTGTATGGTTTAACAGGAGTAACAGGTGTTCGGAAATTGTTGTAATTCTCAATTTGGGTGAACTTTAGCATAAATTTATATCCATCAGGTTGGTAACATGTACCGACTCGGAAACCATAGTGTTAGTATCCGGTACTCATCGATTTCAAAAAGGTATCAGTTACTAACACAATAGCCATAGTGTTAGTATCCTGTACGAACTCGGTATATATACTATATAGTGTGAGTTAGCATTGAAGTCGTATTGTCGTTGACTTTAGATTATGTTAGCTTCACTATTACAGGGTTTACACATTCGTCATATAGTGTGAGTTAGCATTAGGAATTCGCATTGTCGTTGACTTTAGATGATGTTAGCTTCACTATTACAGGTTTACACATTCGTCTAGGAGATTGTACTGTCCTATTATTCCACATTCATCTACCAAATATATAGTGGTTAAAGGGCGTAATACCGGCTCCTACTGATGAGTCGCCAGTAAGCACGAAACGAATGTGCATGAGATTATCATATCCGTTCATGCTGTCTTTGGTTTATCCTTCGGGTCACAACTGAACTAATTTATTACTAGGTTCGCAACACCTAATACATACTTGCATACAGTCTGTTAACCCTCCGTCAAAACGTTGCTAAATGCATAAAATCGATCTATCTGACAGAGTATTCAACTAATTAACAAACCGAAACGAAAGAAAAGAAACAATGCAGTATACTTAAGAATTCGTTCATTAAGTTTATACAATTTATCAACCAATGATTGTGCAAGTTGGGGTAATAATTCTTTGAATCAATTTTGCGAGTTTGAAGTAAACACCACTCACGTTGTATTGAACCAGTTGTCGACAAACATAGCAGAACTACCATCCGTCACACGTACAGACGCGTTTCGCTCTACCATGATCATCATCAGAGGACGGCGGCAAACTGACTAGCAAGTGATCAAACCGCAATTCATAGATGTGGATAGCAAAGTTAAATATGCGGCTCTTACCTCGAGGAGTCCCGCGTACATTGTGCATGATTGGAAATATCAGCTGAACAATTTCGATGCAATCACGAACATTGACTTGTTGCAGCTTTCGTAATATATATATATATATATATATATATATATATATATATATATATATATATATATATATAGGTAATACAATTAAACAATCATTTATTTGCGTGGGTGGCGGTAACAATTCTTTAAATCAAGTTTGCGAGCTTGAAGTAAACACCAATCCAATTGTAGTTAGACAGTCGTCGAACAACATTTCAAAACTATAGCCCGTCACAATGGGATTGGTGTTTACTTCAATCTCGCAAACTTGATTTAAAGAATCATTCGTCAAGTCTCACTTCACGACATACTGTTATTTTCAATGATGTTTTTCACTAAAGTCGGTTTATTCTAAAAGTCACACTTAACCTAAACCATGGTGTTCGACGTTGCTTTCAGAAAGTCCTGCATAAATCTTACGGTAGTCAAGAATATTAATACATCTCAGGGTTTTTTATTATTATATCGTGAAATCTACAATAAATTTGGGCAAGAAAATCGCGAAACATTAAAATCTAGTAAACAATAGTGAAAAATCGAATATAGGCGAGAATACGACGCTTGTTTGGCGCACAACTATTTAAACTGCCGGTCTGGCTACAATTGTAGCCTAGCCAGTTGCAACTACAATACTATTATGAAACTCCACTGATTTTAAGAGATACATGTAATGAAAACAGAGTAATCATAATGCTCATCGTCATCATCATCACCATCATGATGATGATGATCATCATCATCATCACCATCATCATGATCATGATCATGCTCATCGTCATCATCATCACCATCATGATCATGATCATGCTCATCGTTATCATCATCACCATCATGATCATCATCATCATCACCATCATGATCATGCTCATCGTCATCATCATCACCATCATGATCATGATCATGATCATCATCATCACCATCATGATCATGCTCATGCTCATCGTCATCATCATCACCATCATGATCATCATCATCATCACCATCATGATCATGATCATGCTCATCGTCATCATCATCACCATCACGATCATGATCATCATCATCATCATCATCATCATCATCATCATGATCATGATCATGCTCATCGTCATCATCATCACCATCATGATCATGATCATGCTCATCATTATCATCATCATCATCATCATCATCATCATCATCACCATCATCATTATCGTCACCGTCATCATCATAATCATCATGATCATTATCATGATCATCATCATCATCATCATCATCATCATCATCATCATCATCATCATCATCACCATCATGATCATCATCATCATCACCATCATGATCATGATCATGCTCATCGTCATCATCATCACCATCATGATCATGATCATCATCATCATCATCATCATCATCACCATCATGATCATGATCATGCTCATCGTCATCATCATCACCATCATGATCATGATCATCATCATCATCATCATCATCATCATCATCATCATCACCATCATGCTCATGCTCATCATCATCACCATCACCATCATGATCATGATCATCATCATGATGTCCAGCCCTACAAAAGCCAAAAGTGACTCATGTTTCACTGCCATATGGCCATAAGAAGTGAAATAAATGTATAAATACCAACAGAAATAATATTTTAGACAATTTATTAGTGAGATTTACAAGAGAGAGAAAGAGAGAGGGTGGGGAGGAAGAATACCTAGTTACTATGAGTAAATTTATCAGAATAACTCACAGAAATGAGGAAAAATAAACCTATCCACAACACCATTATGCCCAAGTTAGCGTACGGGCAAGGCGACATCAGCAATACGGCTTCCTTGCGGCTTTCACTGGATCACGTCATAGACAAACAAAACCTCGCAGCTAACTTTACCCTACTAAGAAAAGAAAGTTACGAAGATGATTGTACTAGACATCTGCAACAAAATCGCCACTGAGCTCGATTCGATGCCATATCTCTAAGAGTTTCTAACCAAGAAATATGATACACACGTTGATCCGAACCCGGCAGACGAGTGGCTCCTATACTACCTAATTTGGATATAAGTGACTTCAACTATTTCTGCCATGTTTATTACGCCTATCTGGTGCTGGATGAGAGAACAGAGCTCTGTTGGGCAATAGAATTGAGGGCATACGCAAAACGTGACCGAGCCAACGAAGTTGATGGAGCCTTATTTGTTTTTCTAACGAGGAGCATTTATTGGAAGATCCCAAAATACGTCTATGGATATCAATGTTGGTTATTCGTTGGTGCTATACTTCGCAAATAACGAAGGTCGAATGCCTGTGAGCATCGAAACATCATGAACTCTAAGAGGCCATGTTTCACTAGCGTACAGATGCAATGTAAATACGACCTTTAATGCAGAGTGAAATAATCGCGTTTCTCCATGACTGGCGTATGTTCAAGAAGGCTACTCTAGCTTTCGCGATTCTCATTCTTACCTCGTCGGACATATTGCCTAAGTTCTTGAGAGCTCCCAAGATATTTAAACCTGTCAGCTATATCTAGATCCTCATTCTGCAGTCGCAGGGTTGGAGTTAGTGGTGTATGATCCTGTAAAAGTATCTTACATTTAGAGGGTGCGAATTTCATACCGAGAGACGGAACCATGCTCAAGTCGGTCCATACAATCTACTTCAAAAACGGTCCTGCTCACATGAACAATTCTGAGAGCGAATCAGCAACTGCAAACGCAAGCTCTTTAGTTCTACAGAAGAAATCGCGTCATTTACCTTAAAACGACATAAAGCAACATAATCCGGCTCTCAAGTGGCCTGGTGGTAAGGCTAAAGTTATTGGGATAATGAGAAAAATGTCAAGTTTAAATACTTTATCGGTTTTAGAATAAAAATGAACATGACGGAAGATAATGGAAAATGTTAGTCATGATTCGCAAAGCATCATATATTGTCCAATAATTCTAATTTAAAAAAAACCACATTCATCTACTAGACCCGTTTCATCCTAGTTGACACTCATCAGAAAATAAATATATATATATATATATATATATATATATATATATATATATATAAAGAAATAGGAGATAAAAAATGCTTACAACCAACTTTTTCTGTCGAAGGAAACAGCGTTACGCAAGTCTTTCCTGAAAATACTTACACAGCAAATTTGAATAAAATTAATTTTGGGTTTATATTTTTATGCTTCATAATTATACTTCTTCTTGTGGCAGGTGGTGAATAAATGTTGTGCCGATAGGAATGTGCCCAAACAATGAGCAATCTCGACCAGGACAGATCTTGCTTTATAGCATCAAAGGAGACGGAAGCTAGGAAAACTGTGTGATTAATGACACGGCGCCTCGGGCTAAAATGAAGCCCTCAGTGTGAAAAACAAATATTAGTTTATGTACGTTTATATATGCATATATGAACAAAGGATTGTATGTACATACTACCGTACATACGTACATTTATTCATGTGAGTATATTTTTCACAGGTATAAATAACTTTCTACAAATCGAGTTTGCAAACTTGAGTTAAACTCTAATCCCAGTGTATATAACCAGTTGCATAGCAGCAAACCTAGTGTAAGTCATACTTACTGACGTGTTCGATCGTCAAAGAATGGCTAACGAGGATCAAACCACAACTGACATATAAGGTATGACAAGACATACATGCGAATCTCGCCAGTGGTAGCCTCGTATACATTGAACTTGACTGGAAATTTCGGCTGCAGAATGTTTCATCGTCACGAAAATAAACTTTTCGCGTCACTCGCCTCACGTATATTAGCTATACAAAAACACGGTTTAAGCCAAAGAAGAATAAACAAATACCGTCAGTGCTATAAAATCCGCCACTCCAGTAAGTTCCAAATGATACCACTTTAATTCATGCAAGCAAACCTGGAAGAAGTGGTCAACATTTATGCGGCCTTATTCTATAATTGTGCAAGAAATTCACACAAATTTGGATAACACATTCATTTAAGCTATGCTTCATAGCAAATTATTATTGATAAAGTGCCACGATATCGATGGTGGTAATACAACTTGAAAGGGGTCATTAGGCTGATGACAATGACTTCGAGCACACAAATCAGCAGAAACAGAAGGCCAAAAGCAAATATCTATTATTTACGTCAACTTTGCGAACTTGAGATAAGCACCAATTTAATTTGATTAAACCCCTTGCGCGATCAATGATCGCTTTAAGCAAATAGAATGTCCGTCATTTGTTGATAAGATTAGCTTTTCAACAGCACGAAACACACAATAACATCTCGTTATGAGGAAGCACCTTATAGGCCTGAGATCGAGTGTCGCCTCGAGTTGACAGCTCTTCTTTGTCTAGTGCAATGTAGACAGACTGCCAAATCGATTGTTCAGCCGAGTCACCAGCTAACCACTCGACTTTCTTTGGCGCACCGGACAGAATTGGACTACTCCATAGCTTTGTGTTAGCACAAATTACACCTTCAGTGCCAGTTTGACGACCAACATCTTTTACACACGCACTGTGGATAACAAAATACAGGTGTACAAGTTGGCGCATGAAGGCACGAACAGACAAAAAATTATAAGGAAGTTCCAATACAGGTAAATGTGAAAATGCCCAGTTAAAATTATGAATATGTTGTCAGATATTAGAACAAATAGAAGTGTCCGCTAACAAGAATAAGGGCAGCATATTTTAGACATGCATTGAAATGCTTCGTTTAGAGATAAGACAATGACTGAAGTGACGCGTTTCGGACTATTTCGTCAATACCATCTCAAGCGTTATCAAGACTACAAAATGCAACCATAATAAATATAAAATGAGTAATAACTGCCTCGTAAAGATTGTTTCAGACTCATCATGTGATAAAAGAAATCAAAATTATGTCGGCATCAGTTGAAAGCAACAGTGAAAAGTATGATGACGAGTAACTTTGATGTTAATAAGTAGTTAGAAATAAACTAAACACAGTATAAAATTTTAAATAACTATACAAATTAAGTGAGTATATATGGCCGTTGTTTGTTCAAATCACGCCCTTTACACAGCACTTACATAGCCAGAGGTAATATTTGTTTACGCATTAAGCATGGTATAATTAGTAACTAGTTAGATGATAAAAGACCAGGAGGATATGTGAAGCACGAACAGATCGATTTACTAGACATGTAAGCATACACGCAATAGTAGAATCAACTTCACATGAAGTCATAAATACTGCAACATAACATCATACACAAGCGCTCTCTCTCTCTCTCTCTATATATATATATATATATATATATATATATATATATATATATAAAAAGTATATCAAATTCATGATTTCATAGATAAAATATGAACAAAAATGGAACAAAAGGTTCCCTAGACACTTGCTTCTCCAGTAATATCTTTAATCTGTCCTCTATCTATAGCAGCTATCAAATTTCCGTGTTAGTCATGACAATATTCTATTAAATATATTAAGTTTATATATTTATGGCTGCAAAGACCTAACGTTCATGCATTTTGGGTATTAATATATAATTAAAAAATGCATACATATTAGGTCTGCGTAACATATTACCAACAAATTGTGTATCCTACAAAAAATTATCAAACGGACCATACAATAATTTTATTTGTATAAATGTTAATGAAGATATCCAACTGCCATGTCATACAACCGGAGATATAAATGTAAAAAAATTCATAGTAAAAAGACAAGCTGAACACTTATACAGCATTTGAAGATCTAAAAGAGCATCTGCACTCACCGTCACGAAATCCTAACAATAAAGCAACAAGTTATTAAATAAGAAGTAATAGGACCAGTTCAGTCATAGCCGCAACTTTGACTATTTTCTCTCTCTCTAACACACACATATACAAAAATATATATATTCATATATATATATCTATATATATATATATATATATAAATATAAATATATATATATATATAATTTTGTAAGAAAGTAGGAATATGATAGTCATATATTTAACAGAAATTATATCACTTAACACAAAAGAGCACAACATTAGCAATCAAAATTTATGCAAAAGATAAACTGGTCAAGTATTATACATATGTGTTACTTTTTGTTGATTTTTTAAATCTTAGGTTTTATTGTAGCTAGTCTTCGTTAATTTAATAACATCTCAGTGAATATACTAACTTTATTTATATTTCATCTTCAATTTATTTATAGAGCAGGGGTGCTGGTATTGTTATGTGTTTACAATAACATACAATAACACAAAAAAACAGAAATCTAGGCATTCCGTTCGGTGGGCCTCAAAAATAAATTGCTGACCACGTGAACTGGCTAGTACTTCGGTCTGGGATATTTGCTGACGCGTCTGCGCCTCCTCCAATTCAGTCTGCTTTCGCATTAATTCATTGGTCTTCGTGCCAAACTCGTTTTGCTGACTTCATTATTGGAGCTTGCTGGCCTCTGAAATTTCTCAGTATGTTATTCATAAAATTTCATCTTAGAAAGGGGGTTTTCGGTACGATGCGGTCATATGACGGATTAAACAGATAAAAGGCAATATCACTAGAGCGCTGGCCTCCAACTTCCAGCAACCGAATGAACAAGACTTATAAAATGCCTAACGAATTAATGCACTGACCTAATAAATTGATGTTCATAGACTAGGTTCGACTGTAATGGTAAAGCAAAACACGATCGAGTAGAAAAGATCGGTTAGGATTTTCATTAACTTTCTTGTGACTCTGAAATTTTAGTGATCGAAATAAAAACAAAACAAGGGCGAATTAATGCGGAAAGATATTTTCGGTGATTCAGCGCCAGGTAAGAGGAACATTTTTACGCCTACCCAGAATGCTTTGGGTTTGGTGCTTAGAACAGAAGATGGGTGGATCCCGTATGTTCTGTATGATTTGCTTAACGTAATTGCAGATAGCCGAATACGTCTCAAAATATCAACAGAAGCAAACTTCGAGGTTGATGAACTCGTCAACGACAAAGAACAAAGCACGACTCAGCTAAATCTTTGGATTCTGTTCAAAGTTTGTAATAATGATATTTTTCAAAGCAATTAGTAACAAGTTGTAAAGAGTGGCACTTCTTCAGGAGAGTTTAAGACTGCGTAAAGCTCGTATTAATTATTCGCTAATAGCGCGGCATCATTGGCATATTCGCCGTCAGCAAACGGAATCCCGCCACCAATATCCACTCCGGAAAATGTTGATGAAATTCAAAAAAATGTATAATGTATGATGAAGTTTAACGAAATGGATGAATTTCCGCATCTATGAACATGTTTGCGTCTAATTGCGTAGGTTCAACCAGGCTGATTCTAGAACTGAGACTGGCCAACGATTCAGTAAATAAAAGCTTCATGTAGCCATCCGATTTTGCTCAAAACAAAAAACTTAATGTGTCGTTAGTATAAACCAATCATAACATAGGAACAGCAATAACAATTTATCTACTAGACCAGATTCATTCTTATTTTGAATTTTATCAAGTAGTTGCCATAATTGCCGCGGCCGGTATTGGGACCCGGAATTATTTGATTCAGTATCTTAACACATACCCTACCCACTAAGGCCACTCAGTGAATGTAATTGCTCGTTTGTATATCCAATTATTCTTTTTGGTCATTCTTTACTTTTGGTGCATCCTCTTGGATATCACTTTTGACAAAAAGCAAAGGCCTTTCATCGCGCCTATTAAACAACCACAAGTATGCTCATTGCGAGAGTAAGAGAGAGGAGAAAAATGCTTTCAAATCGCTGCATGATATTTTAAATGAAGCATTGTTACGCAAAACATTCATAAAAACACTTCACAAAATGAACGTGACAATATAATGCTTTCGAATTTGTTATTATGCTTCAAAAATAGACTTCTCAGAGAAACACTTTTATGTTCTACCTTGTAGGCGCCGGAAGATGGTGAAGCGATGTCGTGTTCATCTGAATGTGTCAGATCAACGTGGACTCTCGACCAGACAATGCCCTGCTCTAGAGCACCAGTAGAAATGGAAGATGACAAGTCCGCTTGATTAATCTTACTGCGCCACAATTCAGTGTTCTCACAAATCACCCCGGTTTTACCCGATGTACGACCTACGTCCTTTACACACGCACTGAAGAAGTGCATGCGAGCGT
>JAQBSW010002183.1:0-109109 GCA_029291075.1 Eudiplozoon nipponicum | reverse complement strand
TATATTTTCATAAAAATATTTAAATATTATGGTAATAAAAAAACAAAAATATATTTAGGATACAATTTTTATATAAAATTAATTGTTTAAAAACAAATTTATCTAACATGTAACAAAGTTGTGTATAGTCTACTATAAGTAGTATGTGTTATTTATTTAACTATTTGCTAATTTGGAAATATTTATTTTGAAGTTGCGAGTTTGATATAGAAGCCAATCCATTGTATGCTATATTGTCAACACAAACTAAGCATAGTATAGTGAAGAATAAGCATTTCATCCATATTGGGAACTCGTCATATTCCTCAATTCTCCGCGCAAACCGAAATGAAAGGCTTACCAAAAACTGGAAATTGTGTATACTATGCGGCAGAGTGGCTAATTGGCTAAAGCAACAAATTCCGAAGCAGTCGTGCCTAGATTCGAGCACATTCTGGACAGTACGTAATGCGTTCCCAATATGGACGAAATCGGTCTACTGGATGAATTGCTTTTTCTACACTATAAATTCTTAGTTTATACTGGCAAATGTATGTAAATAATGGTTTAGGTTTCCATATCAAAATCGCAACCTTGATTAAAATTAGTGCCGCTTTTATCGGCTTTCAAAAACATCTCGCCTTACGCATTCAAGGTATACGTGTCTCGATCTGTCATGAGTCAGTTTCAAGTTTCAGTTGCTATAACGTAAATTTGAGATGGATTAACTCAGAATATGAATGTGCATATTAAGCCTATATTGTAACCAAGGGATTGCTAACTTTTCAAGGTCTTTATCTGGTTGAGCAATTTATTTTGTTACTGACGCCTTCCGTCCTTATTTAACGTCAGTGCTTGATATGCGCCGTACCATTAAAGGCAGCTCCAACTATTTACGTTATAAATTTCAGAACGCTGTAGTAATCAAAGTAAAGTACAAACCCTTGTTAACTCAATAAATCACAGAAAAAATATAACGGAATAATTTCTTTGTGAGGCAAATCAATAGGCAAATTTAATATACATACAACAAAAAATAAATAGGCATACATTTAAAATTTGAGTATTTAAATGAAGCCGATAGAATTTAAATGAAAATAAATAACTAATCTGACACTCAGGCATATAGACACCTGTACTACATACCAGAGATATATCCAGGCAATTTATATGTCTAGCTACCATACTATAAACATTTTATTCGGTTTTGAATTAATGGGGATATCGTAACATAGTTATCATGAATTTCATACTGTGCTATACGCCTCAAATTAAATTGCCTTAGTTTCAACCCACTTAAGGGAATGTTAATTGGTTTATGCTTCACTTATTGCGAGATTATAAACGTTTCAGTAGAAAGAATTACTTTGACAATAAGTCTTTAATAAAGTAAGTTATGATGAAGGGTTTAAGAATAATTGAAAATTAACAGACGTCGGATATTATCATACAATTGCTTAATATGGAAAATATTTCAAAAGCACTGCACACTTGAAAGAAGTCACAAAGGATAATTTACTCGATATCGATTTTAACTTGGCTAAATTATTTTCGACAAATTCAGTATTTTAGGCATCGAAGCCAATGATGATATCAATTTTTCAAAATGTGCATAAGAACTGATAAATCGGAAATCGTTTACCAACACAAGTTCATTATACAAATTGATAAAATATAAAAGTTCGAGATAGGCAAAGACTGTGTGTTGTTTGGAATAACTCAGAAAATTATGATTGCCTCAATGTAAAATATGACTATTTATTTTGATTATTAAGTGAATCCTATTAAGTGATTCCCACGTTTCCAACGTCTGTCATGTGGTGTCAAATGCAGTGGCTGGTGCCATTTTACCTGTTGTAGAATTATTTTACATTATGCTCCATCAACTGAAGTCTAGTTTATAGCTTGCACCTTGCGTAACTGCTCTCAGAACTCGGAGAACGGAGGAGTGTGCTCAGCGGACTTGAAGAGAGACTCATTTAATATCCGAAAATCCCTGACTTGAAATATCAACATTCAGTAGCCTTGCAGATTATGCCTTAATGTGTAAAGGAAAGAGTTGAAATGATAAATAAAACGTGACGTTGTATTCGCGCCACCACTCTAACAATATTTACACCATATTTCATGGCTCTGAATATGAAGTCAACATATGCTTCCGCGCGACAAGTCTGGTGCCAAGAATAGATACACGACGAGCCCGTCACATTGATAGATAGATTCTGTCAGCTCCTGCCACAATCAAGGTTTCAGTACAGCGTGTACTAAGCTCTGAATATAATATTTGTAATTCCAACATTATCAGCGGATATTTTACGGCGTGTTGACGACCCTGGAATGGCGGGCTTACAGAGCCAGAGTCCATAAATCAATGAGACAGACACTTCAAGTATCTATAAATGAATGAAATCCAATTTATTGCAGAATTTAGTGTGCGAATTAACAAACCGCGTCTGTTAATTGTGGATATGATTAGGTTGACTATTCTATATGAATACGAATGTCGTCCTTGGACTTGCATTTTAAGTTGCCTTAATTTTGTGAACCAGGAATCTTCTGTGCGGATGAAAAAAACAGGGTTTTAAAGTAGGATTGTCTTTTAAATAGGACAATTCAGGTATGCAACATTTTAACAGCACCAATTTTAACTTTGCACTATTTTGCATCCATTTATCAAATACGGAACTAAGTATCTTGGTGATACAATATACATCCTGTCAGTGTGGCTGGATTACATGACATCGTGTGAAATTTTCGATTCGCCGTTATTTCGTCTCATACCTCCATCCAGGCCGTGCTGTTTATTTTCACCAAAGAAACAAAAGTTGAACAGAAAATGTTAGCAATCTCATTAGATCTTGGCGAATAATGTTACATGTTTATCACTTATATTCGTGCATTCGGATAGGCATGCATAGCATATTTGCAATCGGATAATGGCTGGATTTGATTACATATGTTGTTTGCATAATCGATTAGGTATACTCTAGTTCTTCATTATTGGGCACCCATCTGAATTAGCCAGAATTTCTGTGGTCGAGACATGAACCGAAGTGTATTTTGCTCAGAGTCGTGTCGTTCATAACCTACGCCACCGATGCTAAGACACGCATCTATCGTATTGCCGTTTCCATTGTATTACTGTCTAATTATACATTGAGACGCTGAAACATATCTACAATAGAAACTAGACCAATTTTACAACATTATGGGAGGCTGATATTACACGATTAACAAGAGTTTCAAATTCTACGCGTCCAAATTTCTTCACTAGTAATTTAAATGAAGTCGACCGGCTTCTTTTAAAAGCCTTTTGTTTACTTTTCAACTGGTTTTTTAGTTCATGGCATGCTGGCGTTATTTGACTTTATGCAAGCAGATAATGCATAAAATCTTCGCATTGGCTTTAAACATGTGTAGAATAATTCTTTAAATCAAGTTTGCGAGCTTGAAGTAAACACCAATCCCATTGTATTTAACCAGTCGTCGAACAACACAACAAAACTACCGCCAGCCGCAACGCACTGACGCGTTTCGACCTTCCGTGATCATCGTCAGAGTACGACGGCAAACTGACTATCAAACTCGCAAACTTGATTGAAAGAATTGTTACCACCACCCGCGCAAACATTTATTGTTAATTGTATTGCCTATATATGTATATTTGGCGACAGCTACAAACAGTTTATTGTTCGTGACTGCATAGAAATTGTGCAGCCGACATTTCCAGTCAAGTTCAATGTATGCGAGACTGCTAGAGGTAAGAGCCGCATATCTAAATTTGATTTCCATATATATTCAATGCGGTTTGATCCTCGATAGTCAGTTTGCCGTCGTACTCTGATGATGATCATGGAAGGTCGAAACGGGTCAGTGCGTTGCAGCTGGCGGTAGTTTTGTTATGTTGTTCGATGACTGGTTAAATACAATGGGATTGGTGTTTACTTCAAGCACGCAAACTTGATTTAAAGAATTGTTACCACCAATCCGCGCAATCAATTATTGTTTAAACATTATATTCGTTGGATCTATTAGAAGGAGAAGGACACTCATGCCAGGCACATAGTATATAAAATTGAAATAAAGCACATATAACATTACAAATACTCAAAATGATTTAAAAGTAATATTCTATAATTTAAATGAATATTTTTCTTTCTTAATAATAATTATTTCAATCATCCACAGTGGTTTAAATTTATCAATCAATTGTTATTTTACTTTTGTCAAGGAATGATCTATCACTGCATTCAAACTAGAAAGCTGTGAAAAATCATGAAGTCCAAAAGGAAAGAAGAATTATTGGTGGCCCTTAAGAGAGCATGTTGGCATTCTCCAACTAATAATAAAAAAAATTTGAGCACTAGAGCAGTGGAGGATTTCAAGAAGTTTTCCTAGACACTTGCAATGTGTATTATTATTGAAGATTTATTATCGTCTGGTAGATGTGTACATACCAGTAGATTAGAGGAAGCAGGATATGTCAATTTCTGATCAAATTCTGATGGATCTTGTTGGTTGTCCGCGGCAACGAGAAGAAGGCTGGAAAACACAGAAATCCTATAAATAAATTAATCGATGATAAATGCCCGGATGCGTATCAGCAAGAAGAGTAGCGTGACTAACTCCTAGCTGAGTTTGTGATATCGCGTGGGTAAAAAAGCAAGTAAGACAACAGTCGTAGATAATATATGCCGCAGAAAGGCAAAAGCAATTACAGACAGCGAGTAGGTCAGAATGTGTTGCGTGAAAAATGCATCACGCTTATATGTTGATACAGGTCATTTGTGATTGGCTTATGGCTTGCAAGTTCTCATTGGTTCATTTCCAGTCAATTACATTGTGTATTTTATTTTGATTTTGTTTACAGCATGTTGACGATTAAATTTTGCACTTTTCGTCACTTTCCTAACTGAACAAAAGGAAAAGAAAAGAAAATTTCGTCCCAGTGAGGATTGCTTCGTACTGTAGAGCAAATTTAGAATCAGCGAAGAAACTGGTTAATGCTCTGCCAAAAGGTTAAAAGAAATATATTTCATTTTGCTAAATCTGGGCTAGTGCATATTAGCCAATGTTTCGTAGATGATATGATATCGAATAACTACTAGTTATAGACTCCTTGTCAGGTTTAGTCCATATGTTTGCTCGGAAATTAGGTGCCACGCAAAAGTCAAGTAGACATAAGTTGAGGAAAAAATTAAATGTATCTATGCGTTTGAGTTTTTTTAGTTACTGATTAACAGCAACACACAGTGGACTCTGAACCCTCTCAATAAATAATTAATTAATAAGCATAAAAGTCACTTGCTTTACCTTTCATAATAAATAAATATTCGCGCTTCAACAATAATGTCTTCGTCAGGTGTTAAGAAACACGTTTGGAAATTTGGTTAATTTTTTTGAGCTGGCTGGCATTAAAATAATGTTTGGGCTTTTAACACGAAGTTATTAGATAGCCTTTTGCTTAAGTGTAAGTTATTTAACACGATAGGGAACATTGTAAGAAAAGAAATATCAAATTTTCGAATAATTTCAATCAGTTAAAGTTTTCATTTCATATAATATAATTCATTTAGATTAAGTGCGAATTCAAAATACCTTAGTGCGGCATCAGATTGTTGCTCTTTGCTTTTCATCATTAAAATTTAAACATTTGTTTTACTTTCATGGTGCGTACTTACTTGGAGGCATATCAAATTTGACCTGAGCAGTGCTAGCGCTGGTTCCACCAACGTAGGCCGTCAAAACAACGGTGACTGCTGTGCAAGGTGGAATTCTTTGTAAATTAACTGTTACTTCAGTGACTGTTGGATCAGATAGAATAAAGGATTCGCTTTTTGTATCGAACGACGCATCAACCTGGTAATAAAGGTTATTCGGCTTTTCGTTAACTGTCCACGTAAACTTCACCACTGTGGGCTGAAGAAACTCTGCTTTCAATTCTGTGATTTGAACTGAAACATATTTAAAATGTTACAATTTTTAATTAAAACTAATATTTAAAAAACGATGTTAGGTTAAAAAAACCTTTTTGTTCTTGTTGTTCAAAATCCTTGGCAGTCTGCGAACCTTTTTTGTGCACTACACATACTATTACATTCTTTCAATAATTTTTATTTAATTTGTCTTAGTAAGTAAACATTTACAAATCCCCATTTTAACATTTATTGACTATTTTATAATTTGAGTTTTATTGCTTGCAAGGCTGTAGTTTAAATCCTGGGAACGTTAAATTTTCATGCCCACGTTAAGAGAAACAATTAGATATATTAAAAGTGAAATTTTTGTGCAATCATTACTTTCATTTTATTTATCGAAAGCCATATTTTCTATAGCAATGCCATTTACGAAATGCAAAGAATCGACGAGTTTGTGCACATCAGGAACCTGGATTGCGTTATTTGCGGTTATAAATTGTTTCTGCTGAGAGATATATTCAGCAAGATAAATACACGAATTCGCGGCCACTGGCCTAAGTAGATTATTTATTGGAATAAGCTATTGGCCTGCTTGATAGGACACAGCTTATATAGTTACCTATCTCATTTTTGTTGGATGTGAATTTGATAATGCTCATGGTTTCGTAATGTAAAGTAAACGCTTTAAGGATAACTGGATTCCGACGAATAACTTTGATGGATAGACACTTAATTGCAACAAATAAGATATGAACTCTAGGAAATTCACAAGTAGGTAAGGAAGCTTGCTCTTATTAGATAGAATGGAATTACCTCCAAGACTTATGCCTGACTGTATATTGCCGAGAATGATTGCTCATTAAAGACGCTATTTCATATTCTATTATTTCAAGTAACCTTTTATTAGAATCCAAAATTGATTATACAGTGCTTTAATAAGCGCAGGCCTAAAACGTAGGTTATGACTCCACTATATAACCTATATAAGTAATTATTTAAGATGTATTGTGCGCTGCTAAATTACTCGTTTTGTTTAAGTAGGCGATCTTGAGTTCTAATTAAAAATTTATCAGTATAAACTTTTAAGATGCTTCGTTATATTATAGGCGATAAAAATTTAATGCGTTTATTGAATTGATTACATTACATAACATAGGCAAAAACGAAAACCCGTTAATGCCAAATAGATTTATAAATTTGAAAAAAATGTTATGTATTCGATAGACAAAAACTTTTACCCAATTAGCATAAACGAAATAACTGTGCTATATCTAAGCACACGATTTGGGTAGGAATGAAATCTCCTATACAGAGACTATATCAGATTCACTTTCTTAAGCAATGTTTTGGATTTAGTTACCTTAATCTTAGACAAAGAAAAAGAATTTTTAAAATATCGACTTCAATTTTACGTTAATTAAGTTCAAATATCAAGCTATGATAAATAGGCTTCTTTGAATAAGAAATTATATTTTTTAACAAGATTAACTCAATTAGGCTTATTACTTCTCCTACAATAATATTAAAACTAATACTAATAAAAGAATTTTTATTTTTTGGGATTATTATTAATAATATTATTTTTATTAATCTTATTTCATTGTATTATAACATTAGCAATTGTATTATTTATTCATAAATTTTTTATTATTATTTGTAGTAGTAGTAGTCGTCGCTGTAGTAGTAGCAATTGTCATATTTCTACCACTTAAAAAGAATTATTTTAGTCATTATTATTGAAATATTAATATCATAACCGTTATTTCTTAATCTTTATAAACAACGATGTATGCAATGGTGTATAATGTGTCATCGTTTAACTGTAAAACAATTTAGATTTATATTAATAATAAGCTATTCAATTTTCCATATATTGAAGTAATACAATCACAGATGAACAAACTGACACTTACCAACACTTTCGGCTAAAAAAGGAAAAAAATATTCAACAATTATGTTTTTTTATGAAGGCAGAAATCAGAACAGTGGGTTGCATTAAAGGCAACTAATTTGTGTGTAAAAATCACTCAACTGCTTCAATTTAATTTAAAATATTTTTCTTCGTTCCATTAGACAAATCCGTGTTGTTAAAAAGTGAAGATAAAATACCGGTGAATTTGGAACCCATATAAAATAAAAATTTAAAGATTATGCTGACAGTGATTGTTCAGGCAAATCGGATAACAGGCTTATGTGTGGCGTTAGAAAAAACTTCAAGAATCGAAATATATAATAGCTTTATTTTTCAATGAACATAATGAGATATTTATAAACGTATGAATGATATACGGATCATAAATTTTAAAACTATATTAAACATAATTTGGTGAAACGAAATTTTTATATTTGGTGTGTAAAGTTATATGTTTAGTCTCATTGAGTATGTAATCATATACGTAATTGAATTACATTTGCCAATGTTCATTTTATGTATTTTAAATACATAAAATGATATCTTGTTAAAGTACGTGTTATATATATTTCATTGATTTCGAATATTAAGAAGCTTTTTTAGAAAGAGGAAGCACATTGCAAATAAAAATTGGATAATGGCCGTTTTATTTCTCAAATACTCAACAACAGATTAGTCTTAAATTTATTTACATACCGAGATTTAGTTTGATTAAGTGGGTTAAAAGTGGTCTTATTTTCGTTTTACATCTTTCTACTGTAGGTTGGTTATTTCAGGCTGATTTGTGAGTGCATATATAAGGTAGGGAAAAACACAAAATTCAAGAAATGGAAGTAAATTTATTTGCAGATATTTACGGTTAGATCTTGTTATATTATTTATATTTACCTTAAACAAAAACCTGAATTACAAATGGAATATACTTGACTACTTAATTAAAAAATTGATTTATCTAATTAGTGTATTGATTTATCCCGTATAAATTAAGATTTTTTACTTTAGAAACAATGCACATAAATTAAAACATATATTGGCTCATTATGGAAATATTTTGATAGTGTATATGTGGGGGAAAAACGCGACATTTCGTATTATAACAAAGGTAAGTACATTGATTCGTCATTTTTGAGAACTCTTAAAGTTCTTACAAGGTTCTTCCTTGACAATGGCTCGAACCGGGAGATTCTTGCTTCTGGGTCTTGCTCTCATTATACTGCGCAAAACATGTTGCAAGCTACACGCAGTTTTCATTCAAATTCCAATTCATGATTTGGTCAATCTTTCCCGTAGTTGGAGCCTATTTTTTCTCTTTGACATAAAGTTGCCACTGGTATCCTCCAATCTGTTATTATTGAACTTGCATCGTGCCAATTGTGGAAATGGTATTTTAATGAAGTTCTACCACAGGTATATTTTGTCATATATGTCGTTAGTATAAACTAAACATTCTGTTAGGATTTACAGGCAATTTAATATTTACTTTAATAACGCGAAAGCAATATTTAATTTATATTACTATATTTTATAGTTGGAATCATGCGTTTTATGTATTACGCGTCGAAGGCTTTTGAAATAAAGTAAATTATTGTGAACGAAACTAGTATTCTTGACAAAGCAGGACGAAGACGGTCACATACAATTTTCAAATGTATTCATAAAATTGATTATACTTTATCAATAAATAGATAAGTCTTCCTCTGCCTGCTCGATTCTTACTGGACAAGCCGTTGAAGAAGACTTAGATATACATAAAATTTTGAATTGGCACTGCGCCGATTTAATTTCTCGTTATGTTACTGAATGAAAAGAAGTCAGTCGTGGCTGTCTTATAAATGTTAACTTAATTTTACGTTGGAAAAAATATTAAAATTAAATTAGGCTAGTCTTTCCAGGGAGCTGCAGATGATTTTAAAGCCTATGTATCGCATTTTTCTTAAAATGCCTATACTGAAATTTAATTTTGCCTCCAAAATTTTCGCAAAGTATGTTTAAAGCAGTAAAAATTTCTGATTGAAAATGAAATTATTTGAGTTTGTGGTTTATTTGATGCAAAATTGAAGGTGTACAGCTCTTAACGTACCTATTGAGGAATTGCCATAAAGAAAGTTTGCAAATTTGATAAAAACGCCAATCACATTGTATTTTACCATTTGCACGACATAGCAACACTACATTTAGCCACACATTCTGACAATTGTCGACATCATCAAAACTGGACGGCAAACGTACTAACAATTATCACACCGCAATATCTATGTAAAGCAAACTAAATTAGACGTGCGGCTCTCATTTCTAGTAGTCTTGCATATATTGTACTTTATTGGAAATTTCGGCTGCACAATTTCTATGCAGTCACGAACATTAACTGTTTGCAGCTGTCCGCACACACGCATAGGTAATACAATTAAGCAATCACTGATTGCGCGGGGGTGGTAAACATTTGTTAAACCAAGTTTGCGAGTTTGAAGTAAACACTAATCTCATTTTAGTAAAACAGACGTCGAAAAAAATAGAAAAACTACCGTCAGTCACACGTACTAACGCGTTTCGAACTTTCATGGTCATCATCAGAGTACGACGGTAAATTAACTACCGAGGATCAAATCGCAATGCATATAGAATGAAAAGAAAATTAGGTGTGGAAAAAGTTGGCAGCACAATTTCTATGTATCTTACAAATAATCTTGCTGCAACTTCTGTTACACGTAAATATATTATCCAATTAAATAATCATAAATTATTCTAGCGATGAAAACAATTCTTTAAATCAAATTTGTCAGCTTGGTAAAAATACCAATTAGTGATATTTTATTTTCTATGGACATTATTTAATGCCGCATAAAATGTATTTAACTTATCTTCACAGGCACAATCAGATAGCCATAATGACTACGTCAGTTGAAGCTAGGAGTTCATTGGCACACCGCATTCTATTGTTTAAACGGCACCAAAACCATACAAACTATTATATTTTTCGGCTTATTTACTTTTGAATATCCTAGAATATTCTTGCACTTTTAAAATTTTAAATCTATTTTTCCATAGTTTTCGTTTGGCATTTGATTTATATTGAATTTTATCATGTTTCACAAATTAACTCTTATGAAGCATAACTGATTCTAAAATTTATCACTTATCTTTATAGGCGCAATCAGATAGCAATAATGGCTACGTCATGGCCAAGCTAGTACTTCATTGGCAAACCATATTCTATTTTATCATACTTTTTAACATCTTATTTTGCAATCCACATTTCCTCATTGTTTAAACGGTATCAAAACCATACAAACTAGTATATCTTCCTACTTATTTACTTTTTTATATCCAAGTATATTCTTGAACTTTTAATATTTTAATACCATTTTTCCATAGTTTTCGTTTGACACTTGATTCATAATGAATTTTATCATGTTTTGCAAATTTACTTTTATGGATCATAATTGATTCTAGAATTTCTAAAGTTTTACATTCTATTTCATGCAATTTTCGTGCAGAAGAATGGGCTCTTAATTTAGAAATACCTATAAATTCATAGTTGATCAAAATCGTCGGGCTTAGCAGAGCATACGCCACATTAGCGAAAAGTAATGATGATTCTTTTAGAAGGAATATTTAAATATCTTGAAGAGAAGTTTAAAAAAATAATTACTTTCCAAAAGTGAATAAATATCAATTTAAACCCTAAAAAATTAAATACATCTATTTTCAAATATATTCTTTCCAGCAAATTTAATTTATTTTGACAAACATTAACATGACAATAAACAACAAATTAAAGAAAAATGTAGAAATGTTTAGTTAAATTGCATAACTTACTTCCTGAAATTGCGAAGCAAAACACTACAAGTAATATTGTTATGTAGTCCAGCAAGTTGGCTGAACGCCAGCCCGGATTTAAAGACATCATTCTGGTTAAAGAAAATAAAAGTACTCATTTAAACAGACAAAATTAATTAACAATATATTTTAACTAAACTAAATTTGTAAAGTTTTCCTCGTTAAACGATAGACACTATATAGAGCTCTTCTCGAAAACAATTCATGCACAGGGCTTTGAACTTATTATACCACAAGTAATATGCCCGCCAAGTCAACAAAGTTATGAGTCTTCCTTTGGTTCAATTATTTACTAATAGATGAATGTTTAATACGTGCCTTTGTGTAGATCAGCAGTATTATTCTAGACCACGTTTTCCATGAATATTGAGCTAAGTTTATACCAATCAGACTACGCAGATTTGTCTTGCATAGACACGGATGTTAGATTAATAAAGTCAGTGCCTGTCATGGAGAGGCATAGGAGTTAACGCTCTAGATGAGCGGCAAGTGAAGTTACGTCAAAAGAGATAAACAGCTAGTTGGTCGTATTAATAGTCGCGTTTGTCGGAGCTTATCGCAATGGACTAATGCTAGTCGGTAATTCGGTTTTAACTGATTTCATAACAAGCATGTATAACAAATTTGCCAGAAATTTATGCGGCAAAGTCTGAAGAACTTATCACGGATTACGAAAAATTTTTTATGTAAATGGACAATGACTTATCTGAATATATCGAAATTTAAATCACTCAAAATTTAATGTCATTAATGTATGATTGTTAAAATAACATATTAATATGCCAGCAATGGTTTCTCGATCTTATGTTTTGTTCGAATAAGGGACAACAATAAGATCAAGATTAATGAAGAAAACATTATTAAATGTGTCATTAAGAAATCGGAGATATTTTGCTGCGAAACAATGAATACATACTAACTTGTAATTTGCAGTTAATTTTAGCGCTATCCATACGTAAGATATTTACTGTTACAATTATCAATATGACAACAAACTATCAAAGGAAATACTCAGGCCGAAAAGTAGCATAAAAAAGGGCTTTTAATTAAAATAGACCGTTATCCTTTTCCGTACACGTTTGCAAGTCATATCTAACAAAATTATTTTCATTATCGTGGTGATCTTTGTCAAACGTTTCACACAATTCTGCATCACTTAAGCTAAATATGAAACATTTAGATATTAATTGCAGTAGTGACCAAGGAGAAACACACGAACACAAGAAAATAAGTGTGAAATTAAACAAGAAGTCTTAATTACATGTAAAGTTTAGACATTTAAAATAAATAAGCATCAACAGAAATTGCCTTTGTCTGATAAAAGATTCTTAAATAACAAAAAATAATCGTTTTCATAGATGGCATTAAACACGTTCTTTAATGCTAGTGTAATGATGAACGTTATCGCAAAAATCAAAACATTTTTTTGCACATCCACACATGCAAAAATTTGTGGTAGAATTCTTCATTAGAAACGTATGAATAGTTGAACTAAACCTAAATAAAATTGAATATAACAATCATTATTGAGGGAAACGTATAAAATGAAGATGATCCTAATGAGAGGTTAGAATATTTTATCAATTGACTGAACCGCTTTATCTTATTTTCTCATCAAGTATATAACAATTATATATATATATATATATATATATATATATATATATATATATATATATAATCGAAAGGCAAAACAAAAAGAAAATTCATAACGTGTAGAGGAAGCTATTTCCTCTGACATAAAAGTCTTACTTTTGTCATAACACTGTTTACACGTTGTGTTACTATGCAAACGTAGTACGAAGCAATGACATTTATATAAACAAGGTTTAATTATTTTAGTAAACAAATAACGATGTTAACAATGTAAGAATTGTTTATTAGTGAGTTTTGAGTTGTCTGTTCTGTGTGCTGGACGCAAAATGATCTGTTAACTTTTAACATTTTTTGGTCTTATCATTACTATTTTGATTTTATCAATAAATTTGTGTTACAACGAGATCAGGTTATATATTTGCGTGTATTATTTGCTGTGATTAACATGGAGGTATTCCAAATTATATGATCACACCGCATATATGGATTGTCCGGGCCTGGCATCTCAGAGGCTCTCTTCTGGTAGTGACCAAAGGGCCTTCTACAAAATTTTGGCGACCGCGCCAGGATCGACAAAGTGTTTCGTCAGATGGAACCTATGGTGTATGCAGTAATAGCAGATTCACGCCTGGAGCAGCAACTCAGACAACTCTCAGAGAAACTCCTGACCGTAGAGAATGAATTAAGTACCTTCCGCAGGGATGTTGGTTGGATAAAAAACAATAAAGGACGTAACTGAACCCAGAACTGTACGCCAGTTGCGAAGGTTCTTGGGCATGATCAGCTATTATCGTCGATTCATTCCAGGTCTAGCCGGAATTCTTGGATCGTTAACAAGCCATCTCACTCTTGAAAAGAGCACGATCAAGAAGTCTTGGCCTATCATCTTGAGTCAAGAAGACCGAGAAAATTTCCAAAAGGCCAAGGATATGTTAAGTGACGTAACCACATTAGCACCTGTAGATTGGGAAAAACCTTTCGAACTAATCACTGATGCATCAGATGTTGCATTAGGGGCAGTGCTACAGCAAAGAGATCGGGACGTAGTAAAACCGATTGGGTTTTATAGCCGTAAGCTTACTGATCGAGAAAAACGTTATGATACGTTTGGCAAAGAGCTTCTAGCCGTGTATGCCGCAGTGTTACACTTCGAGCATTACTTAGATGGTCACAAGTTTAAGTTATTGACCGATCATAAGCCATTGATTAGCATACTTGGTAAAACAGCTAGGCTTAATTACTCTCGTAGAGTAAATTCCCAAATAACACGGTTAGCAGAGTTTTGAGTTGTCTGTTCTGTGTGCTGGACGCAAAATGATCTCTGTTAACTTTTAACATTTTTTTGGTCTTATCATTACTATTTTGATTTTATCAATAAATTTGTGTTACAACGAGATCAGGTTATATAATTGCGTGTATTATTTGCTGTGATTAACATGGAGGTGTTCCAAATTATATGATCACACCGCATATATGGATTGTCCGGTCCTGGCATCTCAGAGGCTCTCTTCTGGTAGTGACCAAAGGGCTTCTACATACGGATTGAAATTGTGAAATACAGAAACAACCAATTCGTTTTTTGCATCACCTTCTGTTTCGGTTCAATGTATTTCAGACACTGATGAAGCAACGAAGTTTATACTAAGTGGCAGGCATATAGTGCGTGCACCGTAAATTGCTTCGATAAGTCTACGAAAAAAATTGTATAATAACATTTTGTGTAAGAATAACAGAAAATTGGAGCTTAAAGAATAAAATGTAGCTCAAATAAATTTCTTCAAAATAACTGAATTTTAGCACAAACCCCTTTATCTGCAGATGATGTATCGCTAGTGTGTATCGGTCCTTTCAGCTTCCTGGCAGACTCAGATGATTTTAAAATGATCAACGGTAAAAACAGTCCTCTTAAATAGTCAGACATGACGAATAATGCTGTCTAAAGCACAATTTTGTATTTTAAGCTTCATTGCGCTTGTAAAGACTTTATTATGAAATAATTGAAATAAATATTTGCCTTACTCATCGTGCGATATAAAAATCACTCATTCATATCACCTAGTTATAATTGCAACAATTAATTCCAGACTTGATTACACAAAGAAAAATATTTAAGAAAAAATTTTGCTTCATTTTTCCGTCTTCACATTTTTCTATGTGCGACGTGTATTTTAATGAGAGTAACTTATTCTTCTTTCCAAATAGCCAAATTTACCAACACTTGCCAAAAAACAGGTGTTCTTGTTGCACATATAAATATGTTTTTAAATTCCACAAGAATTGTAATAGATCAAAAATAAGAACGAAGATTTTATGTAAATATAATTTTTCTAATTAATTTAGCAAAACGAGGCCCTTTTAACTTCTTACATTTGCATAAATAAACAGAACACATTTTTATTTTTTATAAGAAAAGAAAAAAAATTGAGAAAAGAAAGTAATAATAAAATAAGAAAGCTCGCATTTATTTACTTTTATTGCATTTAATTTAGGTTTGTCAATTTATATTAATTATCAATTTAAGTTAACCGTGTTTCAATTTGATGTTTCTGGATACTTTTCTGCAAAATATTCTTTAATTGTTGTGCATTTGGTAAGTCTTGTTAATACAACAACTAGTAAACCTTTACTGACGGAATTTTAGCACTATACTGTTTGCTCGTTTAATAAATGTATTTTTTTCAAAAGCGAAATTCTCATTCAATTTCGCAGAATAGCTAATACGCAGCACGTCAATCTAAGTATTTTTAAATATTTTTGAAACTTAACATTAAAAAAATAATTATTTAAATCAAGTTTGCGAGTTTGAAGTAAACACCAATCCCATTGTATTTAACTAGTCGTCGAACAATACAATGGGATTGGTGTTTACTTTAAGCTCGCAAACTTGATTTAAATAATTGTTACCACCACCCGCGCAATCAATTACTGTTACAATAGAAAAATAAGTTCAGCGATATTTGAAAGGCCAGCGCGTCCCGTTGTTAATTCATACTGAAATGGTGCAACAGTATTATAATACGATTACCAACAGCAGTCTAGTTAACGTCATAAAAAGTCTTTGAAAATGCTACTTCATAGCCAGTCACTATATTTAATATATTTACCGAGCCTGTAAACTTTAAAAATACTATGATTGCACAGTCAGTAAGTACATTGTTCCCATATATATATATATATATATGCTTCATAAAATGATTCACTGAATACCGCTATTAAATAAGGCTAACAAATTTCGTATTAATGTATGATAATTTAACTCATTATTTAAAGTTTAACTGTCTGAATTTGACCCGTTTTTGCATTGTCTCATTATGATATTTGATCAGTAATTTGGTTTAGAATTAAAAATATTAGAAGTATAAGCATATAGAAAAAGCTTATAAAGACGAGAATCATTAGCCGTTTTAGTACTCGCATGCCATTAAATCAATATCATCAACGTAATAAATTTAATAAAGCCGACCTATACTTACGAATTGTACTCAAAAGAGTGCTGCGATAAAATTAACACAGACTGAAACTGAAACAAAATTTAATAATCTTAGAATATTGAGAATTTTTTTCCACCAGTGCCAATCGCCCAAGGATTATAAACGATATTTTCTTGTAAAATAGTGAAAACTTTGTCATTTTAACACACCGCAATTAACTCAAATGTTTCGGCCAGGACCTCATCATAGAACAACGCTTACCTAAACATCTCCTTCATAGAAGAATCACAATCAGCGGTATAGTCGATAAAATCCAAGTCATGTCTTTATGCCTGATGTTTTGTTAACTCAATTTGATGTACTTTTCATGACTTTGTTATAAAAAACAATTAGTTTGTGAGAAAATCACTTTGGCCTTAGTTAATACTATAGTTTGTTTTATTTTGCATAAAATACTGCAATCGCAATCGTGCAAAGTAGACTTAAGCAATGTAAATTGATTGAAGAATGACGAAATTAGTACACCGGCATATTACTTGACTAACAGTGTCGGTTAAAAATATACGAAAAATCCAGTGCCCTCAAGCCCTAGCAATCCTCAATTGGCCACAGCGTAAAACACAATCCGTTATATACTTTAGATAATGTTTTTTTTTGCGGAGAACCTATATATATGTAATTATGTATTAGGCGTTGCACACTAAGTAAACAATTATTTCAAATAAGAATAGAAGGATAAACCGAAGTCAGCATGATTGGAAGGTATAATCTTTTGTGCACATAAATTTCGTGCATACTAGCGACTCGTCATTAGGAGCCAGTACCACGACTCATCATTGTGGGTTTGCTGGAGTAACAGTTGTTTGGAATTATTTGAAATTGTCAATTTTAGTGAAATTTAGCATTCATTGAAATCCATCATTTTGGTACCATGTACCTATACGACAACCATAGTGTTGGTTTTAGGTTCCAACTTAACAATCATAGTATTTGTACTGTTTAAAGGCGTAGTATATGTATATATATATATATATATATATATATATATATATATATATATATATATATTATGATTTGGCTTTGAAAAAGCTTTGTCGAGGACTTTATATAAAGTAAACTCCACTACTGCTGGTTTGCACATTATTATAGAAAACGGTATGGTCAATTATGTATTAGGTGTTGCGAACTTAGTAACAAATTAGTTCAGTTGTGACCAGAAGGATAACAACAAACAGTATGTAAGTGGTATGGTCAATTATCCCATAATTCTCAAAAAAATATATGGTGGGTATAGGACGTAGTACCGCATCCAACTGATAAGTCGCCAGTAAACACCGAACGAATGTAAAATAAGATTATACTTTCCGTCCATGCTGACTTTATTTTAAAATTCTAGTCTTATTTGAACGAAACTGCTACTAGGTACACAACACCTGATATATAGTTACAATTTTATGTACTTTCTCTTTAAAAACAAAAACATATCACGTTGTGTTTAAGACATCCGTCTTTTTCATATGATTATCGTGGTTGTCGGATGTAGGCAAAATCCACCAGTTCCACTGTTAAAATACTAAAATTTGTAATATATTGTTGAAATCAACTAGGCAGTAATTCTATGTCTCCTTCTTTATTCAAAGCAAATTTATTTGCATTTTGGCCGTTCGTTTTCATAACAAACACCAAAATTTTAAGCGGACCTCAGAAGGTAATAGGGTTTCCAAAGTATTTCACGTAGTAAATTAATAAAATTTATCGGTATCTGCCCCAAAAAATATAAATGAAAATATGTAATTATCTTAATATTTTCCTCTTGTAACATATTTGTAATCTCAAAGACGATGTGTCCTAAATTATGTTAAGATATTTTATTAGGAAATTTGAAAACTTCTTTACAAATTCACTTTATTTCCTCACCAATCAAATATGGATTTCAAAAGGTTTCTCATAGCATTTATCACAAATAATTTCTTAACTCAAGGATAATCAATTTTTTTCACAGCCAACATTTTCAAAAGTCAATGAATAAAAACTATTCGGTTAGAAGGTAACCATCTTTTATCAACAATTCAATTTTTTAAATATAATATTGCACGTTTGCTCGGTAGCACGTAATTGCGGGGAGCAAATAAACAACTGATCAAATGAATTAACTAACAAATGCCCTAGTATTTAATCAATAAAGTATAAACATCCTCAGTTTGTTGGGCTTTTAAAAAATATATTCAAACGGGCTGAAGATGCACAAATTCAGCTAGTACAATCTAATTGTCCTAAATTAAATTTTCTGGCACCACAAGAGGCATATTGCAGCAACATTTAGCTACGTAAACTATACTGATGTGATTTTAATATTTCAAACAATATTCGTCCTTTCAATGGGGTGTTTCACTGATTCAATCAGTGAATTTGCTCAAAAGCGTCTGGCTGCCAGAATCCAATTGTTATTACTTTCTATGCTACCGTCATTGTTTTGTCTGATTATATTTGCGCTAAAAACGAATACAAACATTTAGGACGTCTCCAGAGAAGTGAATACTACTGCTAGGTTACTTTCAACTACATCCGAAAGTATGCCAAACAATACGTGGATCGTTATGGATAACTAGCTGTAGCAAGTCTTGATATGTCTTCCTGTGGTGAAATTCGGGCATCTGAAACTTTATCTCTTAAAATTAATACAATCTTCGCAAAGTGTATTCGGACTGATTCCTTCAATTTAATGAAGCAGAGTGTATCTAACAGGAGGGATACGCATTGAACTTTCAGAATTTTTTATTAACAAATCATCGACTTTAGCTGGACACACACAAGGTGATGTAAAATATTCATTGTGTGGGGACATTTCATCTCGTCTGTATAGACGTCAACTTATGCAACGTTTTCGCCGACATCGAGATAAATACAGTTGAAATTGCAGAACAATCGTCCACAAAAATATATTTAGAAAGGCATAAAAGGACAAACAGTGTAGTAGAGCAGCTAAACATAGCACTAGCTTTCTGATTTAATTTGTGATATAAGAAACATAGGTTATATTATATTTATAAATAAATTACGTGATTAGAAATACAATATTATGCGTATGTATTGCATAAATTTAGGACTTCTAATTAACAGCATTATTCACTTGTCCTTAAATTTTCTCGGATTGGGATAGAATGCTTCAATAGGAATTCAGCTATCGAAACTTTTTGACGGACCTGATTTGTGCTGATACCGTCTTACATAAATTAGGCTAACCAAGCAGTTATTTCAGTAAACACTTGTAAAAAAGGACTGATGTGAACTGACACTGTGATCTTGGCAACTGATAAATTTTGCGTCAAAGTAATGCAGGTAAATACTATTTAAACCGCCATAAATGCCAAACTTGATTACAGCTTTTTATTTAGGTATGAAACACAAGGAAGCAGTGGTATATGCTGAATTAGTGGAAATGCGTGGTGTAGTAGTGCAGCTAGACCAAGTTAAATGACTGATTGATTAATCATCATCATGTAATTTTTACCTACGAACAAGGAAATTGAATTATAAATTGATAACTCTTATTGCTTATTTAGCTTTAGACTGTACGCAAATATTTTCGTGTGCTAACTGTTTGGAATCGTCTAAAATTGTTTTTCGATATTTTTTTCCACTCAAATTGATCTGATGTTGAATTTGGGGCTTTTTTATGACCACCAAGTTAGAAGCCTTATTTGGTCTTTCTATTTCAACATTGTACAATACATGTATATTGTGCGTACATTAAGTAAGTTATTTTACGGACAGGTTATCCATATAATTAAACGAACATTGGTTGCGCGGGTGGTGATAACAATTATTATAATCAAGGTTGCGGTCTTGATATAAACACCTGACCCATTAATTACTTACATATGTCAGTATAAACTAAGAATTGTATAGTGTAGAAAAGGCAATTCATCCAGTAGACCGGTTTCGTCCTTGTTGGGAACTCATCAAGTACTGGCCAGAATTTGCCGCGGACAGGATACGAACCTGGGCACGTCTACTTCGGAATCTGGTGCTCTAACCACTGAGCTATCCTGCCGCACACTACACTACACACAATTTTCAGTTATATACTAACTAATATAACTTGGTTAGTCAATTTTCCCTTTAGGTGGAGCTCATATGGCATCCATTTAGACCCAAAGTTCCAACTAACCATGCCCAATCTGTCATTACTGAACGGACACCACATTACATGGGGAAGTGGTATTGAAATGAACATTTATATAATTAAACTAACATTGGTTGCGCGGGTGGTGATAACAATTATTATAATCAAGGTTGCGGTCTTGATATAAACACCTGACCCATTAATTACTTACATATGTCAGTATAAACTAAGAATTGTATAGTGTAGAAAAGGCAATTCATCCAGTAGACCGGTTTCGTCCTTATTGGGAACTCATCAAGTACTGGCCAGAATTTGCCGCGGACAGGATACGAACCTGGGCACGTCTGCTTCGGAATCTGGTGCTCTAACCACTGAGCTATCCTGCCGCACACTACACTACACACAATTTTCAGTTATATACTAACTAATGTAACTTGGTTAGTCAATTTTTCCTTTAGGTGGAGCTCATATGGCATCCATTTAGACCCAAAGTTCCAACTAACCATGCCCAATCTGTCATTACTGAACAGACACCACATTACATGGGAAATGGTATTGAAATGAACATTTATATAATTAAACGAACATTGGTTGCGCGGGTGGTGATAACAATTATTATAATCAAGGTTGCGGTCTTGATATAAACACCTGACCCATTAATTACTTACATATGTCAGTATAAACTAAGAATTGTATAGTGTAGAAAAGGCAATTCATCCAGTAGACCGGTTTCGTCCTTATTGGGAACTCATCAAGTACTGGCCAGAATTTGCCGCGGACAGGATACGAACCTGGGCACGTCTGCTTCGGAATCTGGTGCTCTAACCACTGAGCTATCCTGCCGCACACTACACTTCACACAATTTTCAGTTATATACTAACTAATGTAACTTGGTTAGTCAATTTTTCCTTTAGGTGGAGCTCATATGGCATCCATTTAGACCCAAAGTTCCAACTAACCATGCCCAATCTGTCATTACTGAACAGACACCACATTACATGGGGAAGTGGTATTGAAATGAACATTTATATAATTAAACGAACATTGGTTGCGCGGGTGGTGATAACAATTATTATAATCAAGGTTGCGGTGTAGAGTAAGATATAAAGGGAGAGTTGTGTCGTGACTTTTTCTTATGTCTTTATATGTGAAATATAACGTAACATGTACCAATTATGTGTTTTTACTAAACCGTTTACTGTATTATTTTGTGAATAACGTTATAATGACGCTGTATCAGCAGACAAAGTTGACCAAATTGGTCTTTAAATCCTAATATTATGGTCAATACTTGTCCGCCTTGTCTTGGCCAATTTAGCAAATCTGAGACGTAGGTTGGAACTAGCTGCACATTTGGGCAGATCATCCTTCATGGCCGACAAGAGGGAAGATGTAGCAGTGCAGTTAGACAGAGGCAACTGACAGTCTAGCTGTCTGGTTAATAATTTTCATGACAGTTTTATCTACTGCACTTTTAGAACGCTAAGAGATTTTGAAGTATAAACGGCTAAATATGTTGGCTTATTAAGCCTTGAAATATATGGACATATTTTGTGTGTATATTGATTTTGATAGCCTAGAATATTTATATTTGTAAATCTTTATTGAAACTGAGCTAATTTATAATACTATCCTTAAAATTAGACCACTGAGCTTTAAATAATATTCAGTATTTAAAATAGGTTTTTATAGTTTAGCTTTTTGACGGGAGGTATATGCTTTGCGCACTAGTAGTTATTTAATTCATTGATTAATTTAGGCTCGCATGCCAAAATTGTATTATTGAGGTTTTTGAATATATTACGTATTGAATTATTTTGTGAATAATTGCATAACTAGTCAAATGAACCTACAATATTTATCATCTTTAGTCACTGAATCCTAGTATTATATCTTTTACTGTTTTGCATTGTATTCGTCAATGGACATGAACAGTCGTTCTTGTAGGATTTGTTTAACTGTGCCATTGATAAACAAGAGATTAACTTACAGTCTAGAAGTCAAATTATGAAGGCAATTTAGCAAGACAATTTTGGATCAATTTGTGATGGTTCATCCCAGGTTGACAATTTATTATGACCAGATACATAAAAATTATCAATAGTATAAATTTCAGATTTTCTGGTAAATTCGGCCAAAAGGTAAAGTAACAAGAATTTGTGGTTTACTGTGTTTTCAAACACACTAACGTGTTAAGAAAAGTTTTTCATTTTAACAACAAACATAAGTTTCCAAGAATTGTTTTAAACCGCGACAAAAAAATAACATGCAAAATATTCTGGAAGATAATTAGACATTCAGATTTATCTAAAGATAGATGGACTGCCCAGCTCAGATAAACTGCTTTTGCATAAAAAATCTATAAGTAGATGTAATACGATATGAAAGCAAACAACTCATCATCAACTCTTACCAGTCGCACAAACCTTATATAAAATGTATCAATAACCAATTTTAATTAATTCAAAAAGATATGGATGTTTAAATTGTCAGTTAAGGTGAGCTAATTTAAGCTAAATTGATAAATTTATTGGATATTGAAAAACGCAGATATAATAGGATCCATTTAATGTGTTGTCCACCAACTTAAGGAATAAGCATCTATCGTTTTATATTTCCCAATATATTGTTAAATATGTAGCAATCCTGAAGATAAATTCTCCTTTCTGTGATACATTTTTAATCGTGGTTTGATAAATAGAAAATGTATTCTAGAAAAAATATTTCTGATGCGCCTTATTTCAATTAGTTCAAGCTGTAGGCAAAGAGAAAACGGTAATGGAAAAGAAAAACCAATGTTTAACGTATTTTCTCCTGGATTCTAGAGCAGAATGCAGATAAAATAATTTATGGCTAATGTTGAATCGACATCGAAATTTTTTTGTGCATCATTTGATTTCCTACTTCCTGCTAAAAAACGATAGTATATTGAAAATATTTAACGATTGCAACATGTGCAATTGAATTTATCTACAGTAGACACCGATTATAACTCGGCGCCAATTTAAGACATGCCGACGATTTCACTAGAACGACAGCAATTTCAACTGACCAATATTAAATTATTTTTAAAAGGAATATTCTTAAAAGGAGATATAAAGTAACTTAACCGAAAAGCACCTTATCGCAAATATACTTCTTATATAAACAAAAAAGATGGCGCGGGTGTTAGCAAAAATTTTTAAAATCAAATTTGCGAGCTTGGAATAGACGCTAAAGCGGTAGTTTCGCTACGTTGCTCGATGACTGGTTAAATACAAAGGGATTGGTGTTTATTTCAAGCTCGCAAACTTGATTTAAATAATATATCTTAAAGTTTGTATATAACATGGAAAAGAATGGGATTTATTAATCTAGAACCAAGTCGATATTAACGAAATGTGACCAAATCGCGTGGTGTATTAAATTTTTTTCACGAACAATCACAGTGGATTATTAGATTTACTTATTGAAAATAAAATAAAACAGTTTAAAATCAGGACTTGCTTTAATAGGCCCGATGCCTTTATGAATCTGTGTTTAATCGGATTATATCGAAACTCTAAATTTGCAAGTTTATAAAACTATTAGCTTAATTGAGGAATGATTGAAGTAAATTCAAAATATATAAGTAAATTCCTGTCAAAGGAGCCAAAATTGGGCAGCAAGCTGTCGAAGGTCAACTTTGATGTAAATGTGATAACTCAGGTAATTTGGAGGAAACTTACATGTTATGATTTATTTCTATTCTGTTAAAATGTATTAGGTGAACTTACGCCTTATTTGTAGTTGTATAGCTACACTGTGATTGCCCGCCTAAATCATTGAATAGTAATCACACGCCTGGTTGACTAAATGACCAACTGGTTGATTATTTTCCTATAAAATTTATCGGATCTATGTAAACGCCAAAATTACTTCCTCACTTTTTAAGCTTGTGCCAGATCTATTTTTTGTGTGCTTAACGATTTTTCGCTCATTTTATGAGAGTTACTTATTTAAGGTTGAATGGTGCCTTATTTGACAACCCAAGAAATAAACGGTATAAAAAATTCACTAAAATTAATAATAGAATTTTCTACTATGAGAACAACTGTGTGTGTAATATAAGATAAGCATTTTTTGATTTAGTGTTAACCTACATTTGCGTAGAAAGACAGACAAATTGCTTAGAACTCATTTTTTATCCTTGTTGTGAGAACTTTGGCATAATAATTAAAATTTAAATTGCTTCATCGCACCGCGTGTTTAAACATTTTGCTTTTTTCAGTTTAAAAATTCTATCAATAAATGCCGACACAGAGACTTTCCTCTTCATTGGGATTGAGACAGTTATTCTTGCCGGACTGGATAGACGGGAATGGGTCTACAGCACAGAAGATATATAATGAGGACGAGCCGATTATACGATGATGAAGCAAATTATTCTGGGCTCAGCGGGCGTTATTTACTACATTGTAAATAGCAGAGCCATGTCATTTTAAATAAGTTGGTGAACAATTTTCCCCCTTATTTATACCTGAGATTCAACATTCGATAAAGAACCATTGGAAACATACACAATATAAAAAGAAAGCACGTGTTTATTTCTTAGCCCTGGCGTTTAGTTGCGGCATTAACGCGTGCTCATATCTGTCAGCATATCGAATAATCACTGTTTGTATTTGCATATAATAACTACTATTTTAAGCATTTTACTTACTTTTATTAATGAAGTGGTATGTGCACGAGTTGAAATTTTATTTTTGTAATTACAGCTCATCGTCAAACCTTTTACTGTGCATGCGCTGATCTGCAAATTTATCTTAAACACGCTATAGCTTCTAAACTCAAGGTAGTTTCTCGTGCTAATCAAACCACAAATATCATTAGATAATTTCTGCCATACTGTTATAATCGACAAATGCTTCTAAATCTTGCATAAAATGCAGTATACGGTTAGCATATATCAAAATATGTTGTTTAATTTTGAGCTCATTGCAATTCAAAAGAGGCAAGTCTGCGGCATTTATTTATGAAAATATGTCTTTTGCCCTTTAACTTAACTATTAATTCTGGCGACTAGCCAAATATTTTAGAAACGATGAGCTATCGCTTGTAGACATTTAAATATATATATATATATATATATATATATATGTTTTTTGCGGATTACATTTTTAAACTATTTGTGCGAAATCAAAACAGTAATGTAAATTCACTAAATAAATAACACATATTTTAAAAAGTTTTATGCAAATTTTACAAAGTTTGGCAATAGATTAACAAGCCTTTTAATATTAATCGTCGTAGAATTCATCAATTGTTCCACTAGCATGCAAGAGTGGTTGCCTAATAGTAACGATGTCTCAGGCTTATCGCGGAAAATTTTTAGGCACAAAATGAAACCGATGTTTGCTAAGCATGTGGAATAAATTCGTTACTTATAGAAAGTGGTTGGAAAGATATTGAGCATTGGTCATGTAAGCATATAAATGGGTGTTTTATTAGCATGGAATCCCGGTCATTTTAGCAAGGAACATTGGTTAGCTAAGCATCGACTAAAAGTCAATCAAGCTTCGAAACGTGGATTGCTAACTAAGCGTGTTTATCTACAAATGGTTAGATTGGCGTGGAATAATGATCAATTAAGCTTGAACATTTGTTGTTTAATTCTGGTAACGTTTTCAGATGAACATGGAACAAAACACAAATATCTATAGAAATGTGGCACACATAACTTGAAAAAGTGGTTGACTAATCATGGCCTCACGGTAGAATAATCATGGGACAGATGCCAGCCAAGTATTGAATATAATTTTGCTTAGTATGAAACCTTGGTTAGCTAATTGTGAAAAATCTGTCTGCCAAGTATAGGACAGAGTTTGTCCCATCTTAGAAAAGTGGTCAGCTAAGCATCAAGCAATGTTTGCCTAAGCTTTGCTGAAAGTGGAACTGTGGTCAAATTCAGTAATGAAGAGTGCTTGGCTAAGAATAAAATAGTGTTCAGCTAAACTTCGAAACTGTGTTTGGTTAAGCATTATAATTTGGTTAGATAAACATAGAGTAGTGACTTGCTAATCCTGGACCGATTATCAGCTGAGCATGAGTTAATAGTTGACTAATCATAACACAGGAGACATCTACGCATAAACCAGTAGTTAGCTTAACTTAAGAAAGAGGTCAATAAAATTAAGTATATCGGTTTGTTAGGCCAGGAACGGTGGTTTGATAAGCGTGAAACGTTTTTTGGCAAACCCTTAAACAAAAGTCAGCCTAGCACAACATATTGGCTGGCTAAGCTTGTAATATTGGTCTGCTAGCATGGCGCAGAAAAGAGATCAGCCACAAATAAAACTTTGGCTGACTAAGTAGTGAAGATATAACATGAGCATGTAAAGAAAAATCAGTCAGCTAAGCATGGAAAAGCATTCCGTAAAGGAAGAAAGAGTGGCCAGCTGGGCATTGACGAGTGCTCAACTCAGCATAATAATTTATTTGTTGTTTCTTTATTTCACATACTCTTAACGTTAAAACTTTCTGTTTTGTTTACTTTACAATGTATATAATATATATATATATATATATATATATATATATATATATATATATATATATATTCATTTATATTTATTGAAAGAAATACGAGAAAATATATTTTTTTATATCTGATAAAAATTCTTTCTGCATGTGCATATGGAAACAACATATTAAATTGTTCGGCTAAGTATATAACGGTGCTTGGTCGAGAAGATGAAATCCGGCAAAATTAGCATTCATCAATGTCTGAGTAAGCTAGGAGTAGCTCTTTGGCTAATTACTGAACAATATTGCGCAATGCACGAAATATTGTTTTACTAATCAGAGAATAATGGTTGATTTATCGTGTGAATCATGTTAGCTGTGCATGGAAGAGTTGTTTGTTAAGCATTGAAAATGGTTCGCAAATCATAAAACAATCTTGAATTAAGCAGTAAATCGTGGTCATAAATTCCCGCAACAGTGTCTGGCAAAGAATAATATAATAGTTGACTAATATTGGAACAAAGGTCAGATAATCATAAAACAGTGATTGTGTAAGTGTGCAATAGTGTCCAGCTAAATATCGAAAAGCAACTCACTAAGCATGGTAAAGTGCTTCACTTAGCTTGGGCTAGATGATTATTAGTTGTGCAACGGTGCTTGGCTAAGAATGCAATAGTGGTCAGTTAAGAAAGGAATAAATAACAGCTAGGCCATAAATAGTGTCAGCAAGCGTGAGACAGCGGTCAGTTAAGATGGAAGCAGTGCTCGTTTACATATCTAATAATGCTCAGCTCCTTATGGATAAGAGTCTGGATAAATTTGAAATAGTGGTTGGCAAAGCTTGGGATAGCGGTGAGTTGAAGTGCTTGACTAAATATGCAAAGGTGGTCGACTAAACAGGAAGCAGTGTCAGGCTAGGCATGGAATATTTGTTGGCTAAGCATATGACAGCAGTGGATTAAACATGGAGCAATAGTTGGATATGTATGAACTAGTGGCCAACCAATAATGGCAGAGAGCGCTAAATTTAGAATGTAACAGTGCTTTTGCGTATGCAATGTTGGTCAACTGAATATAGAACCTTGTCAGGCCAAGTAAGTCATAGTGGACTGCCAAGCATAGGCCGGCGGTTAGTCAAGTATTTGACAAAGCTTAGCTAAATTTAAAATAAGTTCAACTAAATATGGATTATATTATGGCCAAACATGTAATAGCGTTTGGCAAAGCATGTGACAATTGTTATTTAGGCGTGAAATTTTACTTCGTTAGGTATCCAATGGTGATTATCTAGACATAATACTTTGTCTGGCTGATCATGGGATCGTGGTTGACATAGCATAAAACAGCGGTCAGTTTAATATGGTAAAGTGCCCTATTAAATTTTCAATAGTGGTCAGCTAAACAAAGAAAATGGTATGACCATACATGGCATTGTGTTGTTCTTATTATGAGGATTAAGTCAGTTAAAAGTGTAATTGCGCTCTTTTAAGTAGTCAATAATATTCAGATAAGCCTGAAACAAATCGGGCTAGGCATAGAATTGTAGTTTGCTTAGCAACGGAAGTACAATCTGGCAGAGAATTAAAAATTCAATTGATTAACTTCGGTGAAACTCTTTATGTTATAAATGGCAGTCCACGCAATCACTGAACTCTTTCCAATAAATGAACAAAGAATTAGTTATTCAATAGCTCTTTTTGAAATTGTAGATACTTTGATGTATGTATTCAAGAAATAAAGTTGTACTTATTCAGATACGGCGGAGTCCATCCTTAGAGCTATGATGTGTAAAGATCAATAAAAATGTATACTATGAAAATTAAACATTATTTTAAAATGTTTAATAGTATATACACATTCATAAACCTAAATTTGGCCCGAATTATTTTTATGGAACTAATTGAACCTATTTGCATTCAATTAAGAGAAATGACAAATTACAACTTCGAATTTAGAAAACCATGCATAGGCAGTTTCTGGTTAGATCGGATGATAAAAGCCCAAATGTATAATAGGTTTAAACATTTAATTTTAGTGGATTTAGTTGGAAATCCACTATGCTGTTATCGGAGCCTGAGAGGGGTGTTAATATGCTATGATGAGAACAAATGGAGCACAACAAGAAACCGGTAAAAACCCATAAAAGTTGTTTAATTTCACGTATGGTTCGTGTTAAAGCGTACCACTGAAATGCAATCTCAAATCTCATAACAAGAAGATGCTTAGTCTTCGATTTTTAAATTGCTTTCGAAGAGAGAAACTTCATTTAGTCAGATTATTTACGGACACAATTATTTACCATATATCATTTTTATATAGATTGTTGCCGCAAAATAATATATATGCCATTTTGTATTTGATGTTGCGCACCTAGTAAAAAATTATGTCAATTACGACCGGAAGGAGAAACCAAAAACAGCATGAACAAAAGGTATAATTTTATGAGCGCATTCGTTTTGTGCTTACTAGTAGCTGGTATTACGCCTTCTTCCCTCTACGCATTTAGATGAGGAATGTGGGAAAGTAGGACGGTCCATCTCTTAGCTGAATGTCTATACCATCATTAGTGTAGTTAACTTCGTACAAAGAGTTCAACAATGCGAAATTAGAGCCAACTCGTTATATACAATGTATACCGAGCCTAAAATACGCAACAACACAATGGATTCCTACATAAGCCAAAAACGTCTCCAAAATTGAAACTTAATACAAATGAACACATGCTAATTCAGCAGATCCATATACACTGGCCTTAATCGATTTCAGTTTTCGAATTTCGCGTTAATCATGAGGTTATTCAGTAAAATATATAACTTCAGTTGCCGAAAGCTAATATGTATTGACAATTGTATTAGGTATTGCGTAATTTTGATCATGTTATTTGGGAAATTTTGAAAGTACAATCTCCTATACGAATGTGCATTCGAGCAGTAATGAAATGAACATAATATATAAACTTCAACAATACGACTCCAAAGCCAACACATTATATATAATCTATACGAACCTGAAAGTTCTACAACATAATGAATTTCGGGCTTGACTAAATTTCACTAAAATTAAGAGATATTAGCATTGAACACATTTTATTTCGGCTTTTCCATGCACACTGGCCTTGATTTAATATCATTTGCTGCTGAGAACCAAAAAATATGCTATTGTGTATTAGTTATTGGGCACCTAGTAACAAATAAGTCCAAATAGGACCAGGAGAATAAACCAAAATCAGCATGAACTGTAGTTATAATCTCACGTGCGCATTCGTTTCGTACTTACTGAAGATTCATCAGTAGAAGCCGGTAATACTTTCTATACCCACAATATATTTTGGTCAAGAAATATTAGACGGAGTCAGAACGATAACAGATCTACATTTATATAAAGTCGTCGACAATACGTCTTCAAAGCCAATTCATTTTGTAACACATACTGATCCTGTAAACGATATCAATAAAAGGATTTTTTGATTGAAGCAGTCATTGAGTAAATTTCATATAAATTTCTGCAAATGCGACTTTAAAGCCAGCTCAATTTATATAATATATAACCAGCCTGGTCCTATTTGAACTAATTTGTTACAAATTTGGCAAAATCAAAAACAAGCACGCATATATTTTAGAATTTGGAAACATACAATGTATAACTTCAATTTATCTTATTAAATGACGCAATGATTAACGCGAAATTTGATATCTAACACCGATCAATGTCAGTTTTTGTGGATCGCTTGAAGAAAGAAGTGTTCATAAGAAGTAATTCTCAATTTTGTCGAGATTTAACCTATCAATGACGCCATTGTTTTGATAAACTTTACATTCTCAGTATATATTTTATTTAGTGAGTGAGCTTTAATGTCGGGATATCAAAGAATCTATACAAAAATAACTCAATTACTGCTTGAATACATGAGATTATAACTTTCGTTCATGCTGAATTTGCTATATATTTCTGTTCATATTTCATCTAATTTGTTACCAGGTACCCAATACCTAAAACATACTACCATATATTTTAGTGCTCGGTAGCATTCAACGTATTATTTGATTTGAATGATGTCATGTTCCATGCGAAGTTGTGTAATTGATTTCGCCCAAGTCCATATTGAATTGATCCACTGAAGTAACAATTTTTCATAATTAGTAATTCTTAGATTTTTCGAAATATATCCAATCCAGAAGTCCAAAGTGTTGGACCCTTTTACAGGCTGGTTATATATATTATTTTGTGAGCTTCCGTTGAATTCACATTGACGAAGGCTTTATATTAATTTATACAAATTTCTGCTTGAATAAATATTCGCATAATTTATTGTACTGCCAATATTTCCTTCATTTATTGACTAAGTATAAAATGAATATAGGGCGTAGTATTACCAGTGTGTCACCAGCAAGCACAACACCAATGTGTACATGGCATCACATCTTTCGTTTACACTGGCTTCATTATAAGTTTCTGGTCCTATTTGAACTAACGTTTTATTTAATGCAAAATACCTTAAAAATGCTATCGTCTCATTTCCTGACTTTTAATAGTCATTGAGTAAATTATTGTATTAATTCTAATAGAATAAATATCCCGGTCGTGCTGATAGATCGTTTTGAAAAGTAACATAATTTCTTTCATAGATCTGGTAAACCAGATACAATTCGTCCAAGAAGCTTGGATGGGCAACCAGCATGCATTTTATCAAATGCATAAACCTGTAAACAAGAAAACAAATATCCGCTATCAGAAAATTAAATGATAAAATTTGCTCCAGTAAATATCTCTTGTGCGTTTTAAGTAGTATAAAAAACCGAAATTATTTCATATACTGAAAGATACGCTTCATTTGGTGGATTATAATTGAGACAATTGTATACCATTATTTTAAGTTATAATTCAAATTTTATTTTCTCTACTGACCGCGACAAAACAATATCCTTTATACAACGAACCAACGATCCAGAACGGATATTGGCGATTCATATTAGTTCTATTAAGCATGATTTTATTTTTGGAGATGGCTTACATAGTTGAAAATCCTTATATTTTTGCATTTACAATATCACACCTTGCTAACGGGACGGAAAAAGTATTCTAAGAATAACACTTTTAATCAAATGGAATTAGATTGATTAACTTAAATTGCAATAGAGTCCTTGACGACTATAAAATATAGTTTGGCAATTATTATCCCCAACATTAAGCAATAATAAGCTGAAATTTATAAATATTTAAACTGCATTATGACAAAAATCTTAGATTATAATGAAAAAAAGATGTGGTTATTTCACAGATTAGTATTAAATTCCTAAAACTCGCTATTTCTTATAAATTCTTTCATTATTCAAGAACATTGAATAAGTAATAGCACGTTTGGAATTTACAAAATTTATACTTTTTTTGCTAAAATAATATCATTAAAATATTTCCCTTTTATACAGATTACACTTGAGGTTTTATATGATAGCATTTGTAGACCAAACTTTCAATTTAAAAAATAATGATGTATCTAAATTCTTACACTTAACTCTTCGACGAAATTTTCTACTGTAAAATTTTTAACCAACAATGTATTACATCGTAACCGCTCAACTTTATTTAAAATTATGAAGAATTGTACAATAATTTAAAACGAATAGTATAATTATAGTAATATAGAATAGAATAGAATAGAATATCTTTATTTGGATTCAAACCACACATGTTTCATCAAATAATATAATTAGAAAATGTACAATATAAAAAGATATCAGATCACATAAATATGTGCAATTAGTTGTACGGTACAATTTATCAGCATCAGAAAGTTCAGCTGTAAAGAGTGATAGATTCTTCATCAAAATTATGAAAATTTAAGGTATAATTCGAGTATAACATTTTGTAAGAAAAAAAGGGAACCATGACTAATAATTGATTGTATGCATTGTTGATTTACAAGATGATATAATGGATAACATTTCAGTTTTACTTATAAAAAAATTGTAGATAGAATCTCGAGAAATTATGTTGCCGAAAAACAATTAATCCTGTCGTTTATTTAACCATGAGAAAGTATTATCATAATCAAAATTAAAAATATCAGCAGGATGGAATACTTTTTCTAGTTCGGTAGATAAAAATTTAAAAGTCATTTTAGTTGGAGGCGTTTCTCTAAGCCCCTTTGGCAATTGATTGTAAATTTTGTAAATTTTTGAAAAAGAGAATAGCTTGCTCGCAACATTCCCCACCAATGGTGGAGATATTGCAAAATGACCAGATCTAGTTCCAATTTCATCACTCTTTCTTTTTGGATTCATATAGGCACCAGTCCACTGGTTCGAATGGAAAGCTTTTATGCAATAGCACATTCTCCGAAACCATAAAGGATGCAGTGATACAAACTGTAATCTAGTGGCGTATATAGTGCAGGAGATAGGACTAATTTGTTTAACAACTTTTCTTTTTACAACTTCTATCTTATAAGACAAACCCGTTGTTAAAGGATTCCAATTAGCGGCAGCATATTCTAGTATCGGTCTAATCCATATTATAAACATTTTAAATTTTATTTCATGCGATATTATATTTCTATTTATTAGTGCCCATCTGTTCTTGGCACTTCCTACTATCCTTTCAATATGTCTCTCAGCAGAAGCCGTACAATGAATAGTTATGCCTAAATCCCTAATTTCTTGCATAAGTTTAATCTCAAAAACATCATTAACCTCAGCATCATGAAAATAAAAATAATTAAATTCTGTTCTGTTACCTATTTTTAAAGCTCTCGTCTTTTTACTGTTTATTCTCAGCCCTAGTGCTAACAAGTATCTTCTTAAATCATACAAATCTAGTGTCACATTATTTTTGGAGAATTCGACATTATTTGGATCAATTGGAAAGATTATTTTCAAATCATCAGCGAATTTGCAAACTCGACTGTTAGGGATCTTAGTTTCCAAATGTGCAAATACAATTTTAAATAAAATTGGCCCCAAACTTGATCCCTGTGGAACTCCACTTGTTACCCTTTTCGATTTAGATATCAAATCGTTTACTTGAATACTCATTCTTCGATTATATAAATAGTATCTAAGTAATCTAAAAATATTCAGATCAATAGTCAATAATTTAATCGCATTCAAAATAGCATCAAAAGATATAGAGTCAAATCTTTTGAGATATCTATTAATACAATTAATGCATCTAACTTTTTCTCATCTAATGTAATTACATGTTTCCACATAGAGAGAATATTAGTACTTGTCGACCTGTCTTTCGTAAATCCATGTTGGCATATATCGAAATCTGCCGGCAGCATACGTTCTAAATGATCAAGTATCAATCGTTCTATTATCTTTAAAAACGAAGGGATAATAGAGATTAATCTATAATCACTGGCACACGTTGGCTTACTTACTTTTGGCAAAGGTTTAGCTACTATTGTTAGTATATCGATTGGTAATTTCCCATTCTTCAAAATTCTATTTATAAAATTTCAGAGCGCATTCATAAAATTTAAAGGTAATTGAAGTAGGTTATCAATCGATATACCAAGGTGATCTTTTTGTTTTTTTGATTTTATTTTTAACATTAATTCTATCAATGCATCACTGTCAATAACAAGTCCTAGATCCTGGTTTCCCAAAGGATCTGGTAGATCAATGAAATTGCTTTCGTTCTGTGGATTACATAACAAGTTGCCAAATACTCCATCCAATTCACAGAGAAATTCATAATCAGTTTTACCCACAGGTAATATAAGCTTTAATTTTTCCTTATATTTACTGTAGTCTATGAGGAGTTTGTATCCTAGTCTAGGATTACTCTTCAGTTTAGCCAAAATAATTCTCTCTGATCTTTAACGGATTATCAGCAGTGATGAATTAATTTCTTTATCGATCAAATCTAACTTCATTTTTTTAAATACTATCGATAAGACTACATTTCATTATATTATCTCGTTTGATTCTTAGCTTACATAACTTCCTATTGATTCGCTTTGGTATAACATCCGTAAATGTAGATGCCCTAAATATATCAGATAATAACAATGAAACAGAAGAAACAAATTCGTCATTGTTCATGATAAAAAAACATTCATAATCAATAGATAAGCTTAATTCTCTAAAAAGATTCCAGTTGATTCTGGAACATTGCACGTGTGCACTTTCAAAATTAGGTTTCTGTGCTTTGCTACTCGAAAGGTTCCATTGTAAAATAATTTGTTTATGATCCAATTCTTTGAAGTAATTTACTACATCATAACAGTGTGAGTTCAACGCTTCAACTTCTAAATATACATGATCTAAGCATTCCGAACCTCTAGTTGGTTCCTTTATAATCTGCTTAAGATTATGATTAGAAAAAAGATTGATTATTTCACAGTAATGCATCTTATTAATATCTCCTACCACAACAATATAACCATGACAGTCCAAAATAGATTGAAAGGAAATAGTAAACATTTGATCATCATGTAAATTAGCATACGGCGGTATGTAAACCACGGTTAAATCAGGTTATCAATTTGTATAGTTAAAAAATCAATGACAGTATTATATTCGCTAGTATGTAACACTGTTGCATTTAATATCGATTTAATATAGATAAGTACTCCTCCACCTCTTTTATCCAGGGATTTGTCTTTCCTAAATAAAGAGTAATGAGGAATGTCAAATTCATAGTTTTCAATGTTCTTGTTCAGCCAGGTTTCAGATAAAATTATAGTCAAAATTGTTACTTATTATAAAATCACACAGCAAAAAAGTTTTATTCTTAACACTTCTACAATTAGCATAAAATAAAGTATATGAACAACCCAACTCATCTTTGCAGTTTTCAATAGTTACTTATTTAACTTTTGTGGTTTCCTTTTAATTCGTTTGTTGGGTACCATAGCTATAGTTTGTAGCTGTCCGCTGTCCACAACATTCATTAATGAAACCCCATGTTTTGTAATTTTAGGATCGATTGATACACCCTTTATTGTAACTTGTTCCGGATGACTTGATCACTGATCTAAATTCTTCTTTACCTTTTTTTGCCGCTGACAATTTTCTTTGGAGAAAAGTCTTGTCTCTGGAGATGAATATGTTGTGGAAGTTACGACATTCTTATTTCATTCAAGTGCATCCCTTACGAATCTGTAAATGCAGAGATAACTAAAGTATCTTGTTTATGAACATGCTCGTCCCATTTGAAATAAAATAATTTTAATAAAGGATATTTTCTTCTTTTATTCATTTGAATTTTTTAAATTATAAAGAAACTCATTGTCGTGTATATCAAAAGTAGAATATCAGCGTTCGTGCCTGTATTAGATATCATATTTAACTTATACGTTAATTTATAACTGCTTCCGAACATTCATTAACTTCGGGGGTGTGGAATACTACTTTACGTCAATTTTGAAAACTTCGGATAAACAATTATCCAATTTCACTTAATCAGTCGTAAAATATAGTGAAACTACGATCATTTGCTTGGGCTGAAGGGTTTCGTTCATACGTAGCCATCATCAGAAAACGAATATCGAGGACCAAAATTCACTGCATCTATAAGTTATGGAATATTTTATGTGCGACACTTATGCCTAATATACTTTTATACATTGTATTTCACTGGAAATATCGGTTACACAACCCTCTGCATCATCGAACACATAGTTTATTTTAAACATATAAAAGTTTGCTATTGTACAATAAAAACGCGCTGGGACTGAAACCAATAGGCTAAATTAAGTTTGCGATCTTGAAATGGTCAGAAATTTTATATTGTATTTTCAATTACAACTGAGCATACATTGCGCCAATTTTGGATCAAGATAAAAGATATCACGCTCAAAAAACTTATCGCAACTTTATGCAGAAACGCTTTGCACTGCTGCATTTAAGTTATACAGCGTTAAAATTTATACGTTTTATCTGAATAGTTTTTAGAAAAGCATGGCTGATTTACAAAAATGTCAATTTTTTATAAGTAAACATAAGTTTTATTGTTATTATTTGTTTATTGTTCTAATTTTCATTTGCATACCCATTGTTGATTCTTGTGAAATATTTGCAGGAATCTATTTAATAAAATAATAGGCTTTTGATATGGCAATGGGACTCTCATGCGAGACATCAGGTTACTAATTTGATAAACTTTCTTGTTAAAACACACCTTGAGCTAACAATAAGTTACTGACATCACAGTTTTCAGACCCAATAAAATAATTTTACTGTATTTATATTGAAATACTTTGTCTAATGAAGCGTTCAGTTATTTGCTAAACAGGTCAAATATTCAAAGTTAAATGGACCATTTGTTATTTACTAGAATTTAATTTCGGTCCAATATCTCCTATTTGAAAAGTTAAATTTAAAAAGCAAAGAGGATTAAGTTAGTTTAATCAAATAAGTTACACGGCAACGAATATGAATTTGGAAAGTAACAAGCAGACGCATAGAATGGAACATACGCAGATGATCTGCTTATTATTAACTCACGTTAAAACTTATTTAAATTATTTGTCTGCGGAATAAATTTGTTTCACTGGCGAACTTGTGAATTGCTTAACACTTCTTGTATTTTATTTGGAAAAAAAATTTTAATCTGCCTTGATTGAAGTGTTATCGTAAAAAAAATATGCATTTAGCCGTCTTTGTAAAGTTCGCTCTTTTGACATTTAATTTATTATAAAATGCTTTTGAATTAACGTCTTTATCTGTTAGCAACTACGACACATGTCGTGAATAAAGCAGCTATTGCATTTGGGTCAATAAACGCTGGTGAACTTTTATTTGTCATAGATATTATCCAATATATGTATTTTTGTTATCTAATAAAACCAGAGTTACGTTAGACATCAGAGTTGTTATTTTAATTTTAATTCGTGGCGTATATATTCCGATTAGTGCTTACCGTAAATAAGTTGAATAGCATATATCGTCCTTTGGATGTGCACAGCTTCACTTCTTTTTGTCGTTGTTTAAGCTGCACGTTTGTTTAAATAGATTTATTAGGATATCCGTTTTATATTACAAATAGGACACACATATAACAATGTTTCTACGGTCAAGTCCGTGTCCGCTTCAAAAATAATTTACATTTTCGACAACCGTCGTCTTTACAATATTACCGTTTCAGGAAAAGCCATTGCATTAGATTGAGTGTTTATTCGGTCGCAAGTAAACCGAATTTCAATTGCTACGTAATATATTTTCACATGTTCACTAATAATTATCAATTTTCAATTTAAATTCTTCATTTATTTATTGCAGCGTTTTTAAATACTGATGTATTAACGTCTAATAATCTCTGTGGTGCGGCATTTTGGTCGTCAAAGCAACGTATAGAATACAGGTGAAGTAATAAGACATGTTGCCTGAACCATGTTTCACATTTGGAACATTCTATCTACACGATTCGCATACACGAACTTAAACATTACAATAGTTAATTGCTTAGTTATGACTTACGTCGATAGGAAAAAAACAAAATAAATCTTATCGCTTGAAATAAAATTGAAGAATTTTCAATTGATAGGAACAGAAGAATTAATGTATAACTTATGTTTTGATGTTGCATCAGGATTTTAACAATAATATGAATTTCACAATCTTATTAAAGCTGAACAGCGCGTTGCTTATCTGCCTTTTAAAGAGAATGAGCACATAGATTTTACTAACAAGTTATCAAACAAATAAATTATAAAATTTCATCTATTTTTTCTGTGAATGCAAATGTTTACATTAAAAATTGAGCAATGCTCTTGATGATGAACGTAAACTTAAATCCTTCCAGATTAATCCAGACAGATCAAAGACTACTGTGGATTCAAACAGGAATGCTATTAATATTGCGTTTGAAACAATTCAGCAGAGCCTATGATCTGAATACTCACGAAATCAATAATATAGTACGACAATATAAAAAAGCAATTACAATTGACACACGTTTCACGAGAATGCAAGGCAAGCATATTCGACCCACAATAATTAAAACTCACGATTTGTTGCCATTAAAAATAATCATGTTATGAGCAACACTCCACAGCACAAACTGGACGGAAATATGACGATGGCACACAACCAATACAAATGAAAATATCCAACAACTGTTTTTACGACAATAGCCTTTGAGAATAAAATAAAATCGCACAATATCACGAATAAGAAAATATCTTTCGACGCCAAAGATGTATATAAAAGCATCACTATTGGCCCAAATAAAAAACTCCTTTGAAAATTCATCAATGACAGGCACCCATCATTCCATAGCATTGCAGGTCGTGTAAAAATTTCCCTTAACAGCAGAACTTGCGTTATTGAATTCAAACTTAATGGTTAATAGTATTGCAAGTCGAAGTAACTGCGACAGGTTCTCTGTTTGTGAGTCTACTTGCTACATTTACAAATACCGTTCATGCTACGGCGTCCCCGGCAAGCGACGCGCTCTGTATCAGCGCGAAAACACCTATTTATTTCGGGTGTTGGAATGTTCGATGTTCCGAAATGGCTGCCAACCGCCCGGCATGGAGAGGTATAATCCGGGATTTCTATGGAGCCGGCTTATCCTCCAAAAGGAGTCAGCCGCAGTAAAGTAAAAAAGTTTTTAGAGAGTATCAATACTGCAATAATTTATTTAATATATTTCCATAACTTGCTTATTTGACGACAGTTTTATATTTATAGATAAGGTTTTGCAAATGAACGTCATGTTAAAAAATTTTGAAATCAACAGACATGATAAGATGATTAAATGCACAAGAGCACACGATCTAATGCACGGACAAGCACTATCGTACCCATATTAAGACTGGAGGATAGTAGATAATGAATAAAATATTCTGCAATCAGACTGACTGAATATTTCATGAAATATCAAAGCACTGTCTATATTTGTAAAAAAGAGAATTGGTATACAATTTATTCTAAATAATAAAGCAAGTAACAACCTAAAATTATGCAATTATGTAATAGGTCTTGCGCACCTAGTAACAAATTAGTTGAAATATGATCAGAAGGAAAACAAAATTCTCCAAACACCGAATGTATAATCACATTTGCATATTTGTTTGGTGCTTACTGGCAACTCATCAGTTGGATCCGGTATTACGTGCTATCCTGACTTTATACTTGGGTGAGGTATGTGGACAATTGGACAGTAAAATCGCCTCAACGAATAAGTAAACCTCCAGTAGTGGAGCTAGCTACATAAAAAGTCTTCGACAATGTGACTTTAAAGTCATCTCACTATATATAATATATATAATAAGCCTGGTAATTTACCAAAAGTGTGGTTGTTATATCTTTAACTAATACGGTTTCCGAATAGGTACATTTTACCACCACTAAGGTTGACGAAAAGGTACATGGCTCCAATACCTTGGATTTCAAGGTATGCTAACGTTCACCAAAATTAAACCGGTATTATGCCCTAAGCCCTTCATATATTTGTGTAAGTTATGTGGAAAAATTAGACGATACAATCCTTATAAGACTGTGTAAACCTGCAGTAGTAGAAATGACTTCATATAAAGTCTTCGATATTGTAACTTCAAAATAACTCGACATATAAAAATAAATACTGAGTCTGTAAAGTTACGTAGTACCGGCTCCTACTGATGAGTCGCCAGCAAGCTCCGAAAGAATTTGAAACTGAGATTATGCCTCTCGTTCATGCCGACTTTGGTTTATCCTATTGGTCAAATTCTAACTAATTTGTTACGAGGTGCGCAACACTTAATGCATAATTAAAATACATAGAGAATTAAATCCAATTTAGATATATGGCTCCCAGCTCTAGTAATGGGGTATACAGTGTAGATACGTTGCTCTCAGTGCTTTTCTGTATGTAGTTCTCAAACTGTTAATTATAAGAAACTGTAATTTATGTATACATTTAGTTAAACCCGCCTGTTACATGCATTTGTGATATCAGTGGGACATGTGTTGGCGGATTACGATTTATGTCGAAATATTTTACGATAAAGGTTTTGGTATTTGTTGATGTCATGAATATCACGAAATGTGATAACTGATATCGATCGAAGCCGGAGTGAATGGATTTGCTATAGTAACAGGTGTTCAGAAATATTCGTAATTCTCAATGTCGGTAAACTATAGCATAAATTGGTATCCATCATGTTTGTACCATGTACCGACTCGGAAACCATCGTGTTAGTACCATGTACCTTTTCGGTACAATAACGCTGGTATCGGTTACTAACACAATAGCCATAGTGGTGGAACCCTATACAGACTTGTCATATATATATATATATATATATATATATATATATATAGAGAGAGAGAGAGAGAGAGAGAGTGTTAGCCTTGAAGTCGCATTGTCGAAGACTTTATATGAAATTAGCTTCACTACTACAGCTTTACACAGGTTTAAACAATCACTGATCGTGCAAATGGTTTAAACACTAGTTTAAATCACGTACAAAGGGTTTAGGCGACAGAAAATCCCTTTGTATCGTACCAATTATAAAACATAGTAAAACGACCGTGAGTCTCATGTGCTGACGAGTTTTGACTATCCATGATAATCATCATAGGAAGACTGCGAACTGGTGAAAAAAGATTAAAATATAATGCATAAATATTCAATAATTAATGATTGCGCGGGTGGTGGTAGGAATTGCTTAAATCAAGTTTGCGAGTTTGATTTAAACACCACTCCCATTGCATTAAACTAGGCATCAACCAACATATCAAAACTACAACCAATCACACGTACTGACGTGTTTCGACCTTCCACGATTATCATCAATGTACGACGGCAAACAGACTATCCGTAATCAAACTGCAATGCAACCAATGATGTCGTACTCTGTTGCTCATCATGGAAGTTCGAAACGTGTCAGTACGTGTGGCTGATGTTAGTCTCACTATGTTGTTCGACGACTGGTTTAATACAGTGGGTGTAATTTCTACTTAAAGCTCACAAACTTGATTTAAATAATTGTTACCATCAACAGCACAAGCAATAATCGTTTAACTGTTTTACCTATATAATCGTGGCGAAAGCTGCAAAATGTTAGTTTTCGTGACTGCATGGATATTGTGCAGCCGACATTTCCAGTCAAGTACAATACATGCGAAACTACTGGAGATGAGATCCGCATATATATATATATATATATATATATATATATATATATATATGCATTGCGCTTCGATCTTTGCTAGTCATTTTCCGTCGTACTGTTATGATAAACATCGAAGATCGAAAAGCTTCATTATATGTAACTGACGGTAGTTTTTATATACTGTTCGACGAATTGATTTAAAGAACTGCATAAATTTGGTATAGAAAATCATATACGTGGCTATAACTTCTATTAGTTGTACATAAATACCACTGTATCTAATTCAACGAACATTAACAGTGTGAGCGGTGAGAACAATTTTTATAATTAAGTTTGCCATATTGATATAAACATCAGTTCTGTTATATACATACATTTTTCAGTATAAACTAGGCACCGTAAAATGAAGAAAAGGCAATTCATCCAGTAGACCTGTTTCGTCCAGAATTTGCCACGGTCAAGGCTCGAACCTGTGCATGCCTACTTCAACGCTTGCTGCTATAACCTCTGAGCCAGCAATGTGACGGTGGCTCAGTAGCTCGAGCAACAGAATTCTGCGAATACGTGCCCAGGTTCGAGGCCAATCTGCGGCAACTTCTGAGCAGTTAGAGGATAGTTCCCAATAAAGACGAAACAGATACACTGGACGATTTGCCGTTCCTACATAACAGAATGCTAAGCTTATACTGTCAAACGTATGTATATAATAGGACTGGTGATTATTTCAATATAGCAACCTTAATTTAAATAAAAATTTACATTGTACTCGACCACAAATGTCAGGCGCATAAGTTCTGTACAGTCATGAAAATTTTTTTTCAAACTTTGTCACTTAAATTTTATGCAGTCTTTCGTTTCAAAGTGATACTAATCCCATATGCGAACCATCAGCGATTAAGTTTGTAGTAATACTTATACTTTATATAAAATTTGCGAGCTTGAGAAAAATACTAATTCACATGTATTTAACCAGTTGTACAGCATATAAAGCTTACCGTCCGGCTCAAAATGAAAGTTGACGGACAAACTATTAAAAGCAGCTATGCATACTGGAGGTTAATTTAATGAATTTTTAGTACCATCTGTGCAATCATTGATTTTTTAATTTGAAAAATTTAAACGTGTGTTTAAAATCGAAAATTATTTCTTTTGCTTTTAAATAGAAAATTAGAAGCCGCCATCGAATTTTGATTGGAATTTATACGAGACTTCTAAGTTAAAGTGCTGCATATCCGAGTTTTGAGACTTTATATGCGCATTACGGTTTAATCCTTGTTACGCCGTTTTCCGTCCTTTGATAATGTTCATGAAAGGTCGAAACGCGTCAATGCGTTTGATAGGCTGTATGTTTTTAGTTTTTCGAACGGTTAAATACAATAGTGTTGGTCTTTATCTGATGCTTGAAAATTTTATTATAGTGAAACGTACAGAGCATATTGCCTTCAAAAATTTTACCATATTAAATAATGAACATTATTCCGCATTAATTTCCACTGAATATTTTGTTAGAATCCCCCAATGTTTTCCTCATGTTAAGTATAAGTATGATGTTAATATTGATTTTTTTGTTTCGTGAGATGCAACTGATGAAGGCCTACGGTAAGATGGGCCGAAATATATTGCTAAAAGAAAATTACTGGAACAATGAAAGCTGCGTTAGTCAAAACGCAGATCAGGTAATTTCAATTAATCCAGGTGCGAAACACGGAAACTCCTTCAAGAAATATTCAGAAAATTCTGGATAATACTTGAAATATATCAGATAAGGACGAACCCGGTCTACAGAAGGAGTTTGTCTTGCTACATTGCACAAGGCATTGTTTATACTTTCAGATTTATATAAAATATGAATAGTGCTTATTTCAAGCGCACAAACTTGATTTAAAAAATTGTTTTCACCGCCCTAAAATTAAAGATCGTTTGACTTTCTTCAATGTTAAATCGAGAAATAGTATTCTCGCTAATTTTTTAAATTATTATAAGAAATGTTCATATAAAATTTCTGCTTTCTTCAGGTTCTTTAATGAATTTTCCTTCAAGTTATTTATAACAATTGCCATCAAATACCCATTCCTGACTTGAATATTTGTTTACACCAATCGCGCAATCGATACTCGTTTATTCATATAAATATTCGGTTCAATATCACTTCCCCAGATAGCGTTGTGGCTGCTGTGGCGGCTGATTAGTTCTAAGATTAAGTCTAAATAGAGGTCACACAAACTCCATCTGAAGGTTAGGCTAACCACAATATAATCTAGTATGAAATTTCAAAATATTTGTATTTTTCTGTAGAATAGCGCAGTGGATAAGGTCACCGGCTCCGAAGCAACCCATGCCCAGTTGCAAGAATTGTTCTAAGAAACTTACTGGACAGTACTTGAAGAGTGCCCAATAAAGGATGAAACCGGACTACTGGATAAATTGCCTTTGCTACCCTATAAAAAACTTAGTTCAGACTGACATATATAAATAATAATATTGATTTAAATAATAGTTTATCGTTTTTTGTTTATTATTGTCGTTAAGCTTATTTAATGTTGCTAATAAACTCAATTTCCTTTTGAAAAATATAACAAGCTCATTTGTCTATTAGAAAACAATCTAGTTTTTATTCGCAAATATATTTCGGCCGGAAAATTGATTCCAAATAGTTTCAGTGGCATTTATCGATTTCTAGCTCAAAATTTTTATAAAAAGTGCTTCATCTGCTACTAAAAATGAAAAATTAACTCTTCATTTGACCAATTGTGCATAACTAGAATCGTTATTCTAAGTTTTTAGATAATAATAAATAGGTAATACAAGTTTGGACAATATATATTCAATGATTATGAGGCATATATAATAATATAATATAATAAGACCATCTTCCTATTTATTTGAAATCTTTCAATTTCTGCACCACATTTAAATGCTTATTGCATAATTTACCAATTTTTATTAATGTAAGCCGTAAGTCTACGCACGATTTTCCATTAAAATATTAAATTGAACAAGTGGTCTAGGTTTTATAGAAAACTATATATCATAGAAGTTTACCAGATCAGTGCTTTCGGCTATAAATCCATCAATCATCATGATTAGACTAGTGACAAAATATTGTTACTTGCTAAGATTATAAAAGTTTATAATTGAGATATGCTACATGAAAAATTTTTCTTTTAAAAAGAATACAGTATTCGTGATATATCATAATATAGTGATGAATTGCTTAAATTAGAAATAGATCTAAATTGTTCGTGGTAATTGGTTATAGAGACCTCACTAGACTGGACTAGAATATGGATACAAATATACATTCTCCAAAATCAGGCAGTATATATATTAAACTTTTTTTCAATATTTATGTAAAGCTGCAGACATATTTGACAATTTTCACAATTCCATCCTCAGTTTATTGCTATTCGGATATAAGTAATACGTTGTTTTTTTTAAAAAAAAGTAACTTTATATATGATGTTGATTTCAAAATTTGCACATTTATCAACTAAAAATTAAGCAATAAATGCTAGAATATATGAGAGTACTAATAAATGAAACAGGATAGCTGGCGGAATCGAACTATTCATTGGAAATCTATCAGCTATATAGATGAAATAAATAAAGTCATTTGTTACAGTATGTACATCCCTGTGTTACACATCCAACTTGTATGTCCAAGAAAGCGCATTCCAAAAATAAGATCAGTATAATCATAGTATTCTTCCAATTTCGAAATATAATAATTTACTCAATATCATATCTGTTGATTTTCGCATTATTTATTTAGTGATTTTTTATAGATCTTGTAATACATGTGCCTGCTTACTGATTTAAATGGACTATTTTTATGCAATAGAATAATCTTCCAACCCATAAGGATTGTAGAGCCAAGAGCTGTACTTTACGGAATACAAAGCGAAGATATAATAAACAGCTCCTTTTGTACAGAATCTATCATATGAGAAATACCCCTTTTAATTAGATTCCAAATTATATCTGCATAATTCCAGATAAGCCTTATCCAAATAACAAAAAATTGTAGTTGTATATTTTTCAAAGTATATTTCATCTAATCTGTGTGCGTTGTTTTAGCACAACCTTCTCCCTTACAATGGTCATTTTTGTATAAATTGTGTTTTGAAGCGTAATACTAAAATCTATATTGAACTGTCTTAGTTGGATCGTGATAAAATCATCATCAAATGAATATATATAGCTTTTATCAGTTCTGCAACTTACTTACCACTCTACTTTTTTAAAAATTTATCTTTGACCCACGCTCCACTTAATGTCTATTCAAATCATTAATATCTAAAGTTATATTTTTCATCGAATATTCAATAATATCCGGATCAATAGGAAGATCATTTTCAAATCATCAGTAAATTTAATTATTTACATTATTGTGTCAACTTCTGTATAAGCAAAAAAATAATTTTTAATAATATGTCTCATGTTCATATCCTGTTGTATGCCGTCCGTTACTAGCACGATCCTAGATTTCGTATTATTGATTTGAATGGTCATGATTCTATTATAAAGGTAACAGTTCAGAAGATTTAACACAATTATTCACCTTCAGTAAACTTATTGCTTTCATCATAATTACAAAAGAAATTGAATCAAGGATTTTTTAGATATTTATAAAGATAATTATTTCGTCATTTTACTTTCATTTAGAGGTATGATATCATTCCAAATGCGAAAACTATATGTAGTGACTGAGCGACCTCGTGTTAATCAAGGTTGGGATTAATCAAAGTTCACAGGAAGAAGTGAATTAAGATTTTCTAATATCGAATGCGCAATTATTTTCAAGAGAGGAGCCATCCTAGATATTAACCTATAAGTGATAGCAACCGTTGTTCTATAAATTTTAAAATATGGATATGCCACTATCGCAAAATTTTAAATGAAATAATATTCTTTCACAATTTTATTAAAGAATGAGAACAGTCAATTATAACTTCTTTAGGTATATAAAGAATATTATCTACTGTCATTCCTACGTAATATTTTCCTTTCTAGATATAATTTTTATTAATAATAGGAAAATTTGCGATTTTTAATGTCTTGATAGTTTAGAGATAATATTAGCTTTCGCTTCTGTTATTTGTGTGAGTTGTTATTTTACATAGTGTACATAAATACAATTATGCCACCCAAGTCACCACTATGCTACACGTTATAGCAACTCTTCAATCCAATCCAACCACAATCCCATTATATTTAATAAAATCTATCTCTTTGCCAAATCACAAGAGTATTCAACGTTCTTCCCGCGGAAATAAAGCTCCTATCCTATTACAAATTTAAAAGGCGACACACAATCACTTCTTTAACAAAATCCTATGCAAAACGTCTGATTGGAAGCGAAACTGGTTCCTCCTTAACCCATAAGACTTCATTCTATCCCTAGGCTATTATCATGTTTCGGAGCGTGAAGTCTCTTCTGGCTAGCTCCTTCTTTCAACTATTCGCCTATGATTCTCAAACTCAAATAAGGACTCACCGATACCATTTCTATTCTCATTTTCATTCTTCCGCATCCTATATTGATTGCTATGCCACAATCTGCTCTACTAAATCTCTTCTTTTTGTTTCCTTTAAAAATCGGAAGCTCAAAAAGCCTATTGCAACATCTGGTATTCATCGGACGCTGGTTCCTCCACGCTTTCCATCAGCCACAACCTCGCTCAACTGAAGTCAATGATCCCTGCACGCGACACTGGCGTGCAGACCCTCTTCTATCTAGCCGATCCTTCCTAGTCCAATGGAATCTCCATTCCATCAGAACGATCTATCACGAAGTTGACAAAAGGATTTCACTTTATCAACTCCCTCCTCCTCTATAGTTATATAACTTGATAGTCACAATTATATTCAAATTAACATATTTTACTTTTGATTTATACCTCATCATTTCAACTGCTGGGCCTGTTGGCCTTTTTACCAAATAAATTTTTTATTATATATATATAATATTAATAATAATAATATTATTATTATTATTATTATTATATTATTATTATTATTATTATTATTATTATTATTATTATTTATTATTATTATTATTATGTTTAATATTTGTATTCATTTTAGAGATTTCCTTTTATGAACAATTGTTTAGTTTATTCAAGTTAGGAAAGTTCTATAAAATGATATTTTGTAAGTTTTCTCCACTTCATAAAATATAAAAATTGTTAAAGTTTAATATTCCGGTTAAATTTAAATTATTATTAAATTGTACACAGATATTGCTAGAATTTTATTGATAAATTGTGGTAGCAGTTCATTTGTGGCAGCATAAGTTTAATATAGTATTTAGAACTTAAAGTGATTTATTATGGATTTTGAGAAGCATTTGTTTTAGAATAAATAATTTTAAACGAGCTCTTAGTCCTCAAACAAAGTGAAGATAAATCGATCTCCAGTCAGCTTATCCATAATAGGCCAGGTGCTCGCGAATAGTATCAATCGTGTCTTATTGAAATGATTTTATCTATATAAGCACCAGCATGATATTCTAAAACTGAATAATTGTAAATTTAAAAAAATGATATACTGCTTCATATATCTTATCTTTTAGGATAAGCAAATGTTAATGTTTCAGTGACTACGATACAAGTTACCGGATTTACTACAAATTTTAATAAAAGGAAAATAACACGCCATTTTGCAGCATGCCATTGATGGATATAGTGCAAAATACTGGATTCTGCCCGTTTGGCTGTATAAACAAATCCTGCGCTGCACGTGCCATATTTAAATTTTTTGTGTTGCATACAAATAACACAATCTTCCTAGCATTAAACGGCTTCGCATGCCATAGTCCCTCGCTTTGGTTTACTAAATATACGCTTTATTTGAAAACTTATTCTAAACACTATACAGTTTGCGCAGTTCATATCTTATAGGACCTTGGAATCCAATAGATATTTGCCAGCTTACGTATAAGGCTTAAGCTTCACATCAAAGTGAATCTATACAGCAACAAATTTTATATACTGATTAATTAACACAACAATGAATTCAATCAGAAATTGATTCTACCTATTTACAACACGACAGAAACGGTAGAGACAAACAGCCAGACTGGAAGAACATCGCGACAGCCGCCTATGCATATGTATAAAAAAACTCATCATATCACCCCGGTGAATGTGTAACTGGTTTTATAGCCATCATACATTAATGTGACCTGTTTAGTATAACAAACGACACGCATATGTGGGCCTTATAATTTATGAAGCAGAAAGGTAACAATTTTTCTCCAAATATTAAAAAAGGGACCAGAATTTTTCCATTTTATATTCCTAATAATCCCTGTTTTTTCTTTATTATGTTTAAATTTTATTACAGTATTCATTTTATTTGGAAAACTTTTATTCTATGAGAAATTTGCATTATTATTTTTCACTGGATTATTGTCAATACATCATTCTACTATAAAACATAAAATTCCGCATATTATTTTATTTTCCTATTTAAATTATGCCATTTCGATGGACTCCCTCTCAATTAACAATAATGGTTTCGTCTAGAAGAGATATAATTCTCCTCAGCTCTTCGGTTAATATATAAAACTGTCCTAAAAATGCATAAACAATCTCGTCCAAACCTGTTTTAAAAGCTTTGTGAACTTGAAACACAAATTTATTGGAAAAAAATTATTTATAGGATTTTTTTTCATATAAAACGTCTCTTAAGTAAATAATTTTTGCATAATAATTCTTTTTTATTATTAACTGTTGCAGGTCGATTGCTGCGTCCAGTTATCTTGTGGATCTTCATCTTCGTCCTTGTGCTTCTTTTTGCAAATTATCTTGCTTTACACACTCTCGTTCACAAACGTGACCACTGACACATTTCCTACAGACATCCTACTTACCATGCAACATGTTGATGATAATAACTTTACGCTCCGCGACTAACTTTTACTCCGTTAAACATCCTCTCTGACAGCATGTAATGCTGCAGGTCCCATCTTAGCCACTACGACATAGTCATCGATCCGTTTGTGTGCGTCTGTAGATTTTCTGGCTTAGGCTATTTCCTGGGTGGGCTGTCGGGCCACGTCGAAGCCATAATAAAGGATGGATTTTCGTTTTTAGTAAACATATCGTAGTTAAAATCGACTGTCGGCTGCATTTGCAGTATCAGGGAACCACATGTGGTCGGAGTACAGTTTTTGCGATATGTTTGTTGATCAAGATTTTGGTATTAATTGGTCCTTCTTTTATCGTTATCATGGAAAATTTTATTTGATAAATTTATCATTCAAACTATATTGTTTACAGTTAAATACTGTTTGTTGCGAAGAACTAATATATATGCAAGTATGTATTAGGTTTTGCGAACCTAGTAACAAATTAGTTCAGTTGTGACCAGAAGGATAAACCAAAGGCAGCATGAACGGAAAGTATAATCTCATGCACATTCGTTTCGTGCTTACTGGCGACTCATCAGTAGGAGCCGGTATTACGCCCTTTAACCACTATATATTTGGTAGAAGAATGTGGAATAATAGGACGGTACAATCTCCTAGACGAATGTGTAAACCTATAATAGTGAAGCTAACATAATCTAAAGTCAACGACAATACGACTTCAATGCTAACTCACACTATATAATATATATACCGAGTCTGTAAAGGATACTAACACTATGGCCATTGTGTTAGTAACTGATACCTTTTTGAAATCGATGAGTACCGGATACTAACACTATGGTTTCCGAGTCGGTACATGATACCAACCTGATGGATATAAATTTATGCTAAAGTTCACCCAAATTGAGAATTACAACAATTTCCGAACACCTGTTACTCCAGTTAAACCATACACTCTGGCCTTCATCGATATCAGTTATCACATTTCGCGGTAAGTATGACATCATTCAATTCAATATATTACAGTTAAATACTGTTTGTTGCGAAGAACTAATATATATGCAAGTATGTATTAGGTTTTGCGAACCTAGTAACAAATTAGTTCAGTTGTGACCAGAAGGATAAACCAAAGGCAGCATGAACGGAAAGTATAATCTCATGCACATTCGTTTCGTGCTTACTGGCGACTCATCAGTAGGAGCCGGTATTACGCCCTTTAACCACTATATATTTGGTAGAAGAATGTGGAATAATAGGACGGTACAATCTCCTAGACGAATGTGTAAACCTGTAATAGTGAAGCTAACATAATCTAAAGTCAACGACAATGCGACTTCAATGCTAACTCACACTATATAATATATATACCGAGTCTGTAAAGGATACTAACACTATGGCTATTGTGTTAGTAACTGATACCTTTTTTGAAATCGATGAGTACCGGATACTAACACTATGGTTTCCGAGTCGGTACATGATACCAACCTGATGGATATAAATTTATGCTAAAGTTCACCCAAATTGAGAATTACAACAATTTCCGAACACCTGTTACTCCAGTTAAACCATACACTCTGGCCTTCATCGATATCAGTTATCACATTTCGCGGTAAGCATGACATCATTCAATTCAATATATTACAGTTAAATACTGTTTGTTGCGAAGAACTAATATATATGCAAGTATGTATTAGGTTTTGCGAACCTAGTAACAAATTAGTTCAGTTGTGACCAGAAGGATAAACCAAAGGCAGCATGAACGGAAAGTATAATCTCATGCACATTCGTTTCGTGCTTACTGGCGACTCATCAGTAGGAGCCGGTATTACGCCCTTTAACCACTATATATTTGGTAGAAGAATGTGGAATAATAGGACGGTACAATCTCCTAGACGAATGTGTAAACCTGTAATAGTGAAGCTAACATAATCTAAAGTCAACGACAATACGACTTCAATGCTAACTTACACTATATAATATATATACCGAGTCTGTAAAGGATACTAACACTATGGCTATTGTGTTAGTAACTGATACCTTTTTTGAAATCGATGAGTACCGGATACTAACACTATGGTTTCCGAGTCGGTACATGATACCAACCTGATGGATATAAATTTGTGCTAAAGTTCACCCAAATTGAGAATTACAACAATTTCCGAACACCTGTTACTCCAGTTAAACCATACACTCTGGCCTTCATCGATATCAGTTATCACATTTCGCGGTAAGCATGACATCATTCAATTCAATATATTACAGTTAAATACTGTTTGTTGCGAAGAACTAATATATATGCAAGTATGTATTAGGTTTTGCGAACCTAGTAACAAATTAGTTCAGTTGTGACCAGAAGGATAAACCAAAGGCAGCATGAACGGAAAGTATAATCTCATGCACATTCGTTTCGTGTTTACTGGCGACTCATCAGTAGGAGCCGGTATTACGCCCTTTAACCACTATATATTTGGTAGAAGAATGTGGAATAGGACGGTACAATCTCCTAGACGAATGTGTAAACCTGTAATAGTGAAGCTAACATAATCTAAAGTCAACGACAATACGACTTCAATGCTAACTCACACTATATAATATATATACCGAGTCTGTAAAGGATACTAACACTATGGCTATTGTGTTAGTAACTGATACCTTTTTTGAAATCGATGAGTACCGGATACTAAAATTATGGTTTCCGAGTCGGTACATGATACCAACCTGATGGATATAAATTTATGCTAAAGTTCACCCAAATTGAGAATTACAAAAATTACAACAATTTCCGAACACCTGTTACTCCAGTTAAACCACACTCTGGCCTTCATCGATATCAGTTATCACATTTCGCGGTAAGCATGACATCATTTAATTCAATATATTACAGTTAAATACTGTTTGTTGCGAAGAACAAATATATATATGCAAGTATGTATTAGGTTTTGCGAACCTAGTAACAAATTAGTTCAGTTGTGACCAGAAGGATAAACCAAAGGCAGCATGAACGGAAAGTATAATCTCATGCGCATTCGTTTCGTGCTTACTGGCATCTCATCAGTAAGAGCCGGTATTACGCCCTTTAACCACTATATATTTGGTAGAAGAATGTGGAATAATACCAAATATATAGTGGTTAAAGGGCGTAATACCGGCTCCTACTGATGAGTCGCCAGTAAGCACGAAACGAATGTGCATGAGATTATACTTTCCGTTCATGCTGCCTTTGGATTATCCTTCTGGTCACAACTGAACTAATTTGTTACTAGGTTCGCAAAACCTAATACATACTTGCATATATATTAGTTCTTCGCAACAAACAGTATTTAACGGTAATATATTGAATTGAATGATGTCATGCTTACCGCGAAATGTGATAACTGATATCGATGAAGGCCAGAGTGTATGGTTTAACTGGAGTAACAGGTGTTCGGAAATTTTTGTAATTCTCAATTTGGGTGAACTTTAGCATAAATTTATATCCATCGGGTTGGTATCATGTACCGACTCGGAAACCATAGTGTTACTATCCGGTACTCATCGATTTCAAAAAGGTATCAGTTACTAACACAATAGCCATAGTGTTAGTATCCTTTACAGACTCAGTATATATATTATATGGTGTGAGTTAGCATTGAAGTCGTATTGTCGTTGACTTTAGATTATGTTAGCTTCACTATTACAGGTTTACACATTCGTCTAGGAGATTGTATCGTCCTATTATTCCACATTCTTCTACCAAATATATAGTGGTTAAAGGGCGTAATACCGGCTACTACTGATGAGTCGCCAGTAAGCACGAAACGAATGTGCATGAGATTATACTTTCCGTTCATGCTGCCTTTGGTTTATCCTTCTGGTCACAACTGAACTAATTTGTTACTAGGTTCGCAAAGCCTAATACATACTTGCATATATATTAGTTCTTCGCAACAAACAGTATTTAACTGTAATATATTGAATTGAATGATGTCATACTTACCGCGGAATGTGATAACTGATATCGATGAAGGCCAGAGTGTATGGTTTAACTGGAGTAACAGGTGTTCGGAAATTGTTGTAATTCTCAATTTGGGTGAACTTTAGCACAAATTTATATCCATCAGGTTGGTATCATGTACCGACTCGGAAACCATAGTGTTAGTATCCGGTACTCATCGATTTCAAAAATGTATCAGTTACTAACACAATAGCCATAGTGTTAGTATCCTTTACAGACTCGGTATATATATTATATAGTGTGAGTTAGCATTGAAGTCGTATTGTCGTTGACTTTAGATTATGTTAGCTTCACTATTACAGGTTTACACATTCGTCTAGGAGATTGTACCGTCCTATTATTCTACATTCTTCTACCAAATATATAGTGGTTAAAGGGCGTAATACCGGCTCCTACTGATGAGTCGCCAGTAAGCACGAAACGAATGTGCATGAGATTATACTTTCCGTTCATGCTGCCTTTGGTTTATCCTTCTGGTCACAACTGAACTAATTTGTTACTAGGTTCGCAAAACCTAATACATACTTGCATATATATTAGTTCTTCGCAATAAACAGTATTTAACTGTAATATATTGAATTGAATGATGTCATACTTACCGCGAAATGTGATAACTGATATCGATGAAGGCCAGAGTGTATGGTTTAACTGGAGTAACAGGTGTTCGGAAATTGTTGTAATTCTCAATTTGGGTGAACTTTAGCACAAATTTATATCCATCAGGATTGTATCATGTACCGACTCGGAAACCATAGTGTTAGTATCCGGTACTCATCGATTTCAAAAAGGTATCAGTTACTAACACAATAGCCATAGTGTTAGTATCCTTTACAGACTCGGTATATATATTATATAGTGTAAGTTAGCATTGAAGTCGCATTGTCGTTGACTTTAGATTATGTTAGCTTCACTATTACAGGTTTACACATTCGTCTAGGAGATTGTACCGTCCTATTATTCCACATTCTTCTACCAAATATATAGTGGTTTAAGGGCGTAATACCGGCTCCTACTGATGAGTCGCCAGTAAGCACGAAACGAATGTGCATGAGATTATACTTTCCGTTCATGCTGCCTTTGGTTTATCCTTCTGGTCACAACTGAACTAATTTGTTACTAGGTTCGCAAAACCTAATACATACTTGCATATATATTAGTTCTTCGCAACAAACAGTATTTAACTGTAATATATTGAATTGAATGATGTCATGCTTACCGCCAAATGTGATAACTGATATCGATGAAGGCCAGAGTGTATGGTTTAACTGGAGTAACAAGTGTTCGGAAATTGTTGTAATTCTCAATTTAGGTGAACTTTAGCATAAATTTATATCCATCAGGTTGGTATCATGTACCGACTCGGAAACCATAGTGTTAGTATCCGGTACTCATCGATTTAAAAAAGGTATCAGTTACTAACACAATAGCCACAGTGTTAGTATCATTTACAGACTCAGTATATATATTATATAGTGTGAGTTAGCATTGAAGTCGTATTGTTGTTGACTTTAGATTATGTTAGCTTCACTATTACAGGTTTACACATTCGTCTAGGAGATTGTACCGTCCTATTATTCCTCCTTCTTCTACCGAATATATAGTGGTTAAAGGGCGTAATACCGGCTCCTACTGATGAGTCTCCAGTAAGCACGAAACGAATGTGCATGAGATTATACTTTCCGTTCATGCTGCCTTTGGTTTATCCTTCTGGTCACAACTGAACTAATTTGTTACTAGGTTCGCAAAACCTAATACATACTTGTATATTGTTTACAGTTAAGGAAATAGCAGGTATGTCTTCCAAATGATACATTAGTCATCTTTTAAGCACAAAAACTGCAATGCAATGCGATTTACATAGATAGATACGTTATTATGTATACTCGAACACGCAATTTCTAAATAAGAAAAAAAATTCCCCATATACATTCTGTAATAAAAATAATAATTCTTCTATTTGGAGTGATTTATTGAATATAAATCACTATAATATACTATGACATAAACACCAAAGAATCGGTAGCACTGGTTTCAGTAATTGCAAGAATCCAAATTAATAACCCATTTGAAACGTGAGTCAATATATTTTGACGACAAATTTATTACACAGAAGAGTTTTTTCTCCGTTCTATGGGCAAATTTGTGGCATTAAAAGTTATATTCATCAACTGAAAATTTATTTAAAGGCGATTCTCAATGTTTGCTGTAATTTACTTTGATATACGCAAATTAGGCAACTTTGACAGTCATGAGAAAATATTCAGGTTTATTCATTTAAATTTTTAGCATCTGATCACATAGAAAAAAAATTTAAGAATAATTAATTACGCGGATGATGCTAGGAATTCATTAAATTAACAATTCTGATTTAATGCAAGCACAAATCCCATTCGATCTAATTAGTTTCACAACATAGTCAAACTACAGTTTGTCACACATACTGATGGGTTTTAATCTTCCATAACGATCATCGTCGTGAGACGGCACACTGACGACAGAGGATTAAATCTAAATTCCTATATAAGGTACAGAAAATCATATATGCGTCTCTAATGTCTCGTATTCTTACAAGAAATAAACTTCACAGGAAATTTAATCTTCAGAATTTCTATGTAGTCATATAAAGACCATTTTTTCAGCTTTTTCACTCGTATACGTTTGGCAGTTACTCAATCGTTCTTTTTTAATTCGAGGTTTAATAACTTCATTAAGGTTATCACCATGTGTAAACCATTACTGCATGAGTGCGTAGTGATTTTAATTCTTTAAATAAAATTTCCGACATTCAGGTAAATACCAATCTATATGTATTCAATCATGAACACAACAGAGAAAAATTACTGTCAATCTCAAGTTCTGAATTACTTTGACCTTCCTTGTTGAATCTCAGGTCACGCCGGCAATTTGAATAACAAAAATAAAACAGTAATGCATATTGCTGGTTTATTTAATGAATTGGTAACGCCACTTGACCAATAACTGTTAGTTCAAGTATGTAAATTTTAAACGTGTGATCATGGCTGAAATATTCTTTTTCAATGCATACAGAGGAGGTGAGCAGCTGACGTCTCCAGTCAAGTTTAATGTATGCCAGACTATTAAGGTTAAGTGCCTAATATCTGATTTTTGATACCACATCTCTATGAATTCCAATTTGATTCTTATTAAGTAGTTCGCTGTCGTGATCTGTTGATGGTCTTGAAATGTCGAAAGGCGTCAATAGGTTTGAGAGATTCTAGGTTTGTTAAGCTATTCGTCTAGTCAAATATAACTTTTTTGGGTTTTCGTCTCAAGCTGAAGAACTTGGTTTAAATAAAATGTACAATGTATACCGACCGAAATGCTTCATCATACATTAGCGTGAAAATATTTGACGGTGTTAACTTTCACAGTAATTTTCACTACGAAAAAAATATAAAGAAGCGTAGAAATTAATTGGTAGCTTCAGAATTCCTCATCTAGACAAGGCTATTGACAGATATAAGAAGATAACTGTTGTGTGTCACCACAAATGCGATAGACCTGGCGAGTTGGTAAGTATTCTGTTAAGTTCGGAATGGGCATTTTGTAGAATTATCGAGGATAGCAAAAGAGCCTGTAAATAATTAGGAACCGATTGCAATTCTAGGCCTAGCTATATAAATTTAGAACCATAATATATAGGGAAACACGTTGCGTTGGTCATAAATACTGAAATGATGCTTAAGATATTTTTCTAAATTCATTCACTCGATCAACTTGTCCTCGCTTAAAAGGCATTTTCTAAAAAAGTTTGACATCTAAACTTAGATTTTGAAATTCAATAAAAGGAAAAGCTCCTTTCGATTCCTTTTTGCAGTGTGAACAAAATACAAAAAAATATTTACCTAAAATTATCGCGCAAATGGTTGAGTTATTACGTCAGAAGATGACGAGTTGTCAACTACAATCGGAATTTTATGATATAATGCGTACTGAGGCTTCCAGGTTGGAAATATCTGTAAACTGTATAAACACAGCTTTTGTGACAGAACTTTCAGTTAGATAACGGACAATCTGGAAATTTTTAAAACAATTGATTTTGTGTGGACAAAGTAGCTCAAACGATTGGAAGTGTGTGCAATTAACATGAGCCGATAATAGATTCATTTATAAAAGATGCGTAATTGATTGTGTAAATCCATGAAAATGTTAGTATCATTCTGATCGTGCAGAATGAGATTTGTTGTCTACAACGTACGATCATTAATATCAAGTGCGGACTCAAATGCATAGATAGAGTTAGTTCACAATCTTTGTGTCGGAATTCGTATTATAGTCAAAGAGGGGAGCATTAGTATGAAAGATTCAATGCCATGCACAAGATGTGAATATCTTACAGCTAATATGGACAGCTTTAGAAATGCCACGATGCAAGTTGCTTCTTTCCACGGTTAGGAAAGCATAAGAGTAAACTAAGCAAAATAGTGAGATTCGGTTCAAAGGGAGAGCTTGTCTGTTTAAACAATGGCAAAGTCGTCATTTCGGAGAGTTCATTGAATCTAATTATTTAATCTATCTGGGCCCAGGATTAGATATTATAAGATCAAATATGGTCAATATAGATTTTACATTCATTCATTAAACGGATATTTGCTGCAAATGCCATTCATTTAGAAGTTAGAAACATCAAGGTGTCAGAGGTGTCATTATGTTAAGTCTTTAATCAAGTGAAATTTTCTTGTCAATAATTTAAAAGACAGCATAAGTTTTGTGGACTTTTTAAATATATTTTGATTTGTCCTCATATTCTAAGAATAGGTTTATGTGAATATATACGGGCTTTTAACTGTAATATTGGATGTAAATAAAATTGCTAGGTCAGTTTGCTTGCCCCATTAATCGATTGCTGAAAATATATTCCAAACGATCGATTAACCAATATCAGTCAATGAACGGATTTTTCGATACGAAATAGCATATTGACAAATATATTACATCAAATTCAGATGGTGGGACCCTTACCTAGCTCACTTAAATCTAAAACGTTCTGCACAAATTAACCAACTGGTTGTTGTTGTGGAATTCCAGATGTTGCGTGAAGAATGATTTTGTGGGATGTAAGTACGCAATTTTGCATCCTCTATAGAGACATGCCCTAAGCCATAACTGGGAAAATAGAATGTACGCAAAAAACTATACTCTGCTGACTTCAACAACAAAGAAAGAATTATATCATCTTAAAAATCACAGCATTCTCCACCCAAATATTATTAGACCTGAGGCTTATTTTATTTTAGGTCTTCAAAAAGCGCATTATCAACTAATTACGGAGAAAGATTTTATTCAATTAACTGTAGTTCAGGTATTCACATAAATGACTTTCGGAATGAAGAATGCAAGCCAAATTTTCCAGTGTTTGGCAGAATAAGTTGTCTAGGACCGTTTATTTGAAATGGTAAATATCAATGTAATCATTATCTATAATGTAAATAGTGATGTACACCACGGGTAATCAATATCCTAGCACCAACTGACTAGGTGTAACTATTTGAGCTAATCACAGTTGCTTCCGATATAGCAGTATGAATCTTGATACATCGGAGAGATATAAGCATTGATAAACTGATTGAATGTCCAAGTCGAACGTTCCGTAACTGTGGTAAAACCATTTCATATCTTGATAAAGAACTTCTCGCGATACATGCTGCAATGCTGCATTTTGAGCACGATTTAGATGGTCTTCACCTCTGCCTATTGACTGAAAACATACAGCTGGTATGTATCCCGGGTAAAAGCATAAGGGTTAATTAAATTCCTATGGTTCACCCTCGGATAACAATATAAGAAGAGTTTGAATTCCCAGTCTTTAATTATTTCGGAAAGGATAATATGAAGGCAGATTCGCATAATAGGCCCATTGAAGCAGATATAGAAAAAATATGCCAAACGCTGATAAATTACCTGGCAGATTCTGCAAACATTTTAAGATTTCAGCTAATGTAATAGTAAGTGGTGGATCGTGTAGCACAAGAATCGGCTGAAAACTCGGTCTATGCCTGTAGACATGCGAGTGATAAAGGCTTAATTTGTTATTTATCGAGGTGCTAACAAAGATCGTATGCGCTTAAAAATCTTCATGAATTTAAACAGCTTTCAATTCAAATTAGTATCAGCTTTTTACAGAGTAATATATACGGCCAAAGGTGCCTAAAGACATACGGGCGTATGTTAGATAATATGCAAGATGCCAAACAGGCAAGGTTTTACGGCATACAAAAACCAAGGTGAAGAATATAATGATACTCGTGGTTGGTTTATGTATGTGCACATAGACTTTTCAAATATGCTCAAAGTCATTGGTATTCGTTATATGCTCACAATGGTGCATAGATTCGTTCGTCAATTTCAATTGACAATTCAGCACGACATGACTGCTCAAGAAGTCCTCTACATGGCCCTGCATAATTACGTAACGTTATGATGTATGGTTAAGGGTCACCAGAGATCTATTTAGTCAATTCGTGTCACTTTTCATTAAATCCAAGAGTTTCATTGGATTTTAGATACGACATACCTGCGCTTCTTTGGTAACTAACGTTTGCTTTGAAATGTACTGGTGTGGCTAGTTGGATACAAGACTGTTCTATAACTTTACTGGTAAAGCGTAACCGATATACGACAAAGCGAGGAAATATTATAACAGAATTGGTATATGGTGAATTATTGAGATTAACTAGAAACCTTCCAATATTAACTTCGATATATCTTGATTTGGCTTTTACTTTTATAGACTTCGTAACGCTTAGCTCCGACAACGACCAGAATTTTAAGTTGCAAAGCACTGAATTATACCTGGCATTGCAGTTGAATATCACAAACTATAAAGTGAAAGTTGTTTGACTTCATTTTACAAGAAGCAATTAAAAGTCAACTGAATGACGAAAGAAATTATATCGCCAAGATTCTGAGGCCACAAATGACTCACGGATTACAGTTGCAAGATAAAAACGCTGAAATAACTAAAACGACCTCTATCATCAACAGAGGCTGAGTTAAGCTATGAAATAAAGCAATCCAGAAGAATGAAACAAAAATCGATGACAAGAGACCAGATCTTTTTGTAGACGCCTTTTACGTCATGTGGGTTTATGCAATATTTGGCAACCACTCACATAACAATTAATTGAAAAACAAAAGGTAAAATTTAAATAAACGAACGAGATTTTGTGTGAAATTTGGGAAAACTCAATCATTGTGTGGAAAATACTTAATCCAAGCTCGATGCACGAACATGATACTTTCTGCTTGAATAAATCAGGTTTCAGTGTTCATATTCACAAAATTCCATAAAATATTAATTTTTTCCGTTATTGCATTTTAGAACTCTCAAACGTCACAGATTAAGAACATACGTGCAATGTTTCAATGAATTGTTGTGCAATTGTAAAATATAATCATTGATGGATTTAAAATAGAATTCAAAATTGCAATTTCATTTTTAAATTTCATCACAGGTAACGTCAATGTTTCAATGGCAATTTTCTTTTAGTTACAAAAAACCCCTGTTATCCTATATGAATTTTTAAAATAAAATTTCCAATAACGTAGTAGCATTCTGCTCCATCTTACCAACAGACTTACTGAATAATTATACAGTAGAATCGGTTTTGTTTAAATGGAAAACTGTCACATATAATGTACACGAAATATGTGAGCATAGATGTAGAAAATCCCCCATACAAAAATAAATAAAAAATTATTTTTCTCTTTGAATTTTCACAGAATCTTTACATGAATATTGTATAAAGGAAATTATTTTCAAACTACATTAATAATTTCACTTAATTTATAGGAAATTATGCCTTTGCATAATGCGAGAACTGGGGCAGGTGTTTCAGTTGGTCATGGCTTTGCAGGTATATAATCGCATTCTAATTTGATTGCGTATCTACATACGATTCCGGCGCATATATTTTCCGATTTTCCATTTAGTAAATCTGCGGCATACCGTGCTTTTTCGCATTAACATTGATGCCAGTCTTAAATTGGGCGAGACTAGTGCACGTAAATGAGTTCGTCGAATGTCATCCCCTATGAACCATTGCCAGGAAAATAAACAGAAAATAGTGATTCTTGCAGTCAAACGGAAACAAATCTCGCATCAGTAAGGTTCTTCAGCTGGTGCAAAGTGTCATTGAGAGCGATCAATTCAAGACCAAGTGTATCCTATCTAGTACCTACCTATTGTAGAGTACGCGAGTAAATCTAATATGCTCTAAAATCCTTTAATCAATTTTTCCATGGTGGTGCCGATTGTAATTTCATAAACATTGACGTTAAGTATACAAAATCGTCGGAAATCCAATTATGTTAGCCTAGTGAAATTTGCAAACGCTTTAGCGGCATGAGGAAGCAGAGTACCTGCATAGTTCCTACGGAATCTTCAGTTGCCTGCACAACCTAAAAAATTGTTCTAAAGAGCCAGGACGGATATTTTAGAAAAGAATAGAATCATTTATTTGGATTTAAACCACATATTATTTATCGAATATTGTTTTATTATAAAATTTGTTTAATATAAGAATGACTCAGATATGAACATACAAAAAGACATTAAGATATTATAATGAATACAAAGGAAACTAGTCTTTTGTCATTACCATAATTTTAACTATACATAAGCATTAGAACTTGGGTAATTCGTAATTAAAATTCGATTTATAATTTTAAATTTTCGTCCTCTCAACCTCTAAGGCACATTCATAGTTTACTCATACATGTATGCATGTATGTACAGTAGGTTTTGTAACAGTTTTCGATATAAAATAAATAAAATTCTCGAGTTAATGTGTACGTCTATTCAACTATGCAAAGGCTCTTTCGTAATTAAAGACAATCATGTCGTTTTAGTTATATATTTATTTATTTCGGCATTAAGTCGATGAAATAGCATCTTAGCAAGTAGTATCTCTCTCAGTTCGATTGGTATATACATGTTTATTCTATATAATTTTAAAAAATAAAAAATTTTGCCACCACGTTTCCCTATTTTATTGGGTGATATTGCAGACAGTCACATTTTCTTTTAATGGATGTCTGCTTGTTCAGGTAAAACATTTTGATACAGAAGCACAGTTACTAAATCATAATTATTGCAAAGCTGAATATTTTTATTTGCAAGCATACATTTTTTTTATTATAATGGAATAATATACTTTACAAATTTTCTTTGTACCGCTTCTAGCAAATTTGACTGATATTTTAAATGTATTTCCAAGTGGCTGCTGCGTATTCAATGATAGGCATTACTAAAATTACATATATTTGAAGCTGACAATCCTTCGATATTGCGTTTCTTTTTATTGACATCCATCTTTTCTGAGTGAAATAACAATTTATAACCTCCTGGATTTTCCGCACTACATTTAAAGTCTTAGGTAACGCATTGTTTCTGATTAAATTCACTTTAAAATGTAAATATGAATATCTTGTGGTAAAATACATTGCCCTAGAAAATCAGCTGAAGAAGTTGAAGTTTGCATTTTATCATAATTGATTATGACTACATGGTCTCTTAAGTATGTTACGAAATTTCTAAAATGTTTGGAATGAAATTCAGATCAGCAATAGCGGTCAATATATTATCAAAACGTGAAATATATTATTCCATTTCGTCGCAATGAATATTGTCCATGAACCACATAAATGCCTGCGTATCACACTTTAAACAAAAATGCATGTAAAACAATTGGAATAGAAAAAAATTATCTTCTTAAATAAAAAACTAGAATAAATGTGATCAGTAACATATATTCTTGAATTTTTAGTATCTATTATCTGTAATATTATATTGAAAAAACTACATATTTTATCATTATATTACATATTGTTACAAATAAATAATAGCTATTCACGTTTCCAACTTATGCACAATATTAAATTCAAATTGTACTTTGATCAGAGAAAGACGGCAAATTGACTATCGAGGACAAAACAGCGTTGTATATATATGGAAGTCAAATTTAGATATGCGGCTCTCACATCTAGCAGTCTCGTATACATTGAACCTGACTGGAAATGCCGGTTGCACAATTTAAATGCAGTCACGAACAATAACTGTTTGCAGCTTTCGCCACATATACACATATAAGCAATGCAGTAAAACAATAATCGATTGCGCGGGTGGTGGTAACAATGCTTTAAATCAAATTTGCGAGCTAGAAGTAAACACCAACCCCATTGTATTTAACCAGTCGTCGAACATCATAACAAAACTACCGCCAGCCGCAACGCACTGACGCGTTTCGACCTTCCATGATCATCATTAGAGTACGACGGCAAACTGAGAGAATTCCAGTGATTTATAAATATGTATACCAATGTGCATGGCCGACTCGATTATTTCGATATCAAGGAAACAATTTGCGATCGGGAGTAAATAGAATGGGTCGGAGATAAGTTTCATCATACGTGACTTATCGGGATTTAGTATAATACCGATTCTGCTGATTTGCGAGTGTAGAGAATGTAGAAGCTGTGTGATAAGTGGTAAGGTAGGTTTAGATGCTGTTGGGTTACTGAATAATATTACCATCTCATCTGCATATTTGAACAGCTTGATCAGGTTGTCTTCAACCTGCACCTGCACAAGCGTTAGTTGAAAAAGTATAGTACCAAGTACAGGAACCTGGGAGAATTCAGACTTTTACAGTTGTATAGCGGTTTCGGAGATAGTAACTGATAAGATTGGGGGCGCAGCCGCAGATAACACTGCTTAATAAAGCGGATATAATTGCCGAAAGCGACAATGAATCAAAAGCCTTATACATAACTAGGAAGAAGTGAGTGCATTCATGACCTTTAGAAATAGAAGAGCAGCAGCGATTAAGGAAACTGACTAAGTTGGTGGAAGGGGAGCGGCCATTTAAGAAGCCACGTTGATCATCGAAGAGGCATAATTTATCTCGAGACTTAATGAAAAATTACATTAAGTTATATAAGACACTGTCGAAAAATTTAGTGAATGCAGGGACAATAGTTATTGAGCAAAGATCTCTAAATGAGGAGATTGACGATGTGCCATTTTTTGGGATAGGAGAGATTGCCGAGTTTAGCCACTCCGGGAGAGGATAGGTAGTTTCGAGACATCTGTTGATAACATCAATAATCAGTAAGAAGTTGTTCCAAACTATAAGAACAATCATACTGACAGAAACACCGTATTGATCAAATTGGTGTTTAGATTTGATGTATTTTATTGCTTGAACGACCGTAGCCGGCGAAATTATTAACCAATGCAGATACTCAGTGTCCGCCTTATCGAGCATCTCAGCAGCTGGATTTTGAATTGAGTAAGAATCTACGAGATAATTTAAATAGTCGTGGGCACAGCTGAAGTCGTCCGAACGGGAAAAGCTTATGTTTGTGGTTTTGAACTTTCTTAACAATTTGTTTTTGATGACTGCGATTTATTTTCGGGAGTTAGGTGCTGTTTGAATGTGTATTTCGATGCTGAGCGCTTGTTTGTTGATTACTTGTTTAATGAGCTAATCGATACGTCGTAGTGTAAGAGCGCGGTCAAGAGACTGGGTGCGTAATGTGGAATTGTGTGCAAAATTTTCGTGTGCTTTAAACAAAATGTTCAAATTTTTCGACGTGTGAATGTGTTGAATAGAGGTCGCGTAAGTAAAGATAAGACGTTATGGGCATCGGAAAAACACGAGGACAGGTTGTCTGGGAGAACTAAATCTCTCCAATTAGCGGAGTCAGAGTCCGATATACTCTTTTCAGTCAGTAAATCGCCTGAATGATTGAATGCTATCCATTGAGATAGGAGATAAAAAAGAATAAGAAAGGATACAGGACTGTGATCGAGGTTACGAAAGATCTCCCGAGCTTGAACTTTGGTCACATCTTTGTCGGAGAGGACACAATCTAGTTAGTTATTTCCTCGAGTAGAAAAGTACATTTTGTAGGTTTTCCGCAAAGAGCCACAGTAAGAGATGATTTTCTGATGCTAGATTTTGTCAGTTAGCCAGAGGAACGTTGAGATCACCCACAACGATTTTTTCGTAGGAATTTCAGATAAAATAGTGGACATATTATGGGCCCCACGAGTGTCGCCGATTATTGAGAGATTGGGGGTCTATAGGCATCGCAAACAGATAAGCTTTGATCTAGAATCAGTAGCTGAAATGAAAAGAATTCAAATCCTTGTAATTTAGATGTAGAAAAGCGTTTAGGCATGAAAGAGAATCAAACATAGGCAGCCCGACCACCCTCTTGGCCTACATCTCTGTCGCTTCGCAAAATTATAACCCTTGATTAGGAAAACATAATCGCGTTTTATGGAAGGAGACTTCCGCGTTTCAAGAAGGAAGCATATATCTAACTCGTTTGAAGATCAAAATGTTCACAGTTGTTTGATTTTTCTCATGAGTGATCTAAATTTGCTAAGAATTGGCAAAAGGGATTCATAGGAAAGAATTTTCTACCGAAGAGGAAAAGCGTGCGGGAGTTTTCTAGTGGCGGCCGGAGTGTAACCAATGGCTGATAAGAGTGATTGATTGCTTGCTGATTCAAATGGAGCGGTGAACATCGATGCAGTAAATATACTGCATAATATCACATTCCACCCCGGGAAAATCAGATGATAGAGAAGCGACATCATAAAGTTGACGCTGCGTTAAATTTTACCAATGGTATGAACAGGGTACATGACCGTAATTTAGTACTTCTAGCCATAAGCAACTGGTACAGGACATAATTAGATACTTCTTCAACAAATGTAGTTTACGGAGAAAAATTAAGGCAGCTGTTTTTCATGATTGTACTTCATGTTCCATAGATTGGTTTGTTTAGCTCAATTGCGGAATAATGACATAGAGACTAAGTGCTATGGGTCATTCAATTCGAGACTGGTATCGCATGCTTTTATAGATAATGAGAATAAATATAAACGACATGGAGGATTGTGCAAATTTAGACCGATGCATTTCTAAGTTTATAGCGATTGCTGACGAAAACGAAGTACAAGATGAGTTAAAGGACCATCGTTCTACAGCCGAGTGTAACCTTTGCAGCTCAAATTCACTTATTCCATCGTCAAGCAAGTAGCACTCACAAAATGCACTGTCAACGACATTGGTACCTCTTTTAATTTAACTACAATAACATAATGCGTTAGCAACGCCATGTAAATCAGCTGAAAGAGTGAGATAAAATGTCACACAATGACGATGTCAGTAACGCCAGTGAACAAAACGTAATGAAGAAGGTTTCAACCAGAGCCAAATTATGGGGTGAAGTTTATTACTAGACGTCAATTTTGCAAAGATGGTCTATTTGGATGCGGTATTTTGTCCTGCATAATTCAAGTAGCAACTTAGTAATAAATTTCAATCACTGTTGATGATTGAAACATTATTTTTCTAAATTCGTTCCAACATTTTTTGTTTAATTGTGCTTAGATTCAGTCTTAATGTATCTATTCTTTACTTTCGTGAGCCTCTCTGGTTTAGTAACGTAGTCATACTGTTTGTAATGGGAAACGTTTCATCATGATTAACTTTTGCAACATTTATAGTTTTGATTATTATTATTAATTATATTAAAAAATGGTTATTTACTATTTCCACAACATTGAAATTGGTTAGGAGCAAGTAATTCAATAATTATATTTTCTTACAAAATCCATTAGGTCAAAGTGTTGTGTATATTCGTTTAATAAAGTATACACCAGATTATTGCATAATAAATAGATATTTAAATAAATGTGTGCTTATCAAGGAAGCTAATTATAAATAAGAAAGTAAAGCTAGAATCACTGGAGGGGTCAACGTTCTGAGGATAATAGACTTGAAGAAGAGAGCTAATTAATTAACCTCCAGTGTATAAATTGTTCAGCATAGCCCGAACACACACAAATACACCCAGACTGACACGAGCTTGGCAACTTTGGAAACCTCAGAACAAAATATGTAGAAAGCTTCACAAGCCACATTATAGAGAAACCCAAAGATGCCAAACTAGTATATGTCTGAGTGTGTTTGTATGCATCTTGTCTTTGCTGATCATGTTGTACAGTGGAGTTCATGAATTCGCAATTTCCCCTAAGTCTACCACCGACATGCGAATCCTAAAGTGATGTCAATTGCATTCACATATTTATGATTAGCCTCTATTAGCTTTGTAGTAGGCACAAAGATTAGGAACATTTTATACAGTTCTGTATCGAAGCACTTTGATCTAGAGTGAGATTTGACATGAAAAACAGAATAATTATATTAATTCTTCTTTTCCGTCCCAGTAAGCTTGAATAAGAAATTAACATAGTGTTAGTAGAACCGTATTGTGTAGTAGAATATCAAAATCATAAATTTTGCAATTGCTACTCAAAACGTTACAATTTAGAGGGCAAAAATATGGCTACGTCATTCAAACAGAGAGGATCATGTAAGAAAATAAAATCAAGCACAATTTATCAATAAAATTAAAATAAAGCCCCAGCTAGAATGCCAGTATTAGACATTAAAAGAAAATAGTTTATTGTAATCATTTTAAAATATTTAGATTATATTATTTGACCTATTAAATCAAATTCGTCTCTATGATAAAAAGTAAAATATACAATAATTCCTCCTGGCGAGGCCTTACTTGTATAATGAGGCGGACTCAGAATCCATTGGAGCAACAGGTTAATAATTTGCCAAAATTTTATCAATATATCGCGAAATGATCTGCTGCTGGGTTTGTGCATACTCGTTAATTTCTTCGTCACTGGTATGAGACCAAATATCCACCAAATTATGATACGTAGCAGTTGTCAAATGGTTCGGTCATACTGCGTGAAAAAAGCGATCTTTGCTGATAATATGTTATAGTTGCAGCGCTAAATTGAGAAGTAAATTTAAATAGACGATGGCAGGTTTAAATTGTTATTGGTATAACTGATGTCAGGATCACCGCGAAATGTGATACCTGATATCGATCAAGGCCATAGTGCGTCGATTTGCTGGAGTAACACGTGTTCATAAATAGCTGTAAATCTAAATATATCAGTGAACATAAGCATACATTGAAATCCATTTCTTTGATACCGTGTATATTTTTGGTACATTAATTTTGGTTTCGGATACTGACGTAATAGTCATAGTGTTGGTACCCTTTTCGAACTCTGTATATACATTATATATAATGAGTTGGCTTTGAAGTCGCATTTTATAAGATTTTAAATGAAGTTAGCTTCACGACTGCAGGTTTACACATTCGTATGGAAGGTTTTATCTTTCTATTTTCCCACATCCCTCATAGATATATTAAATTGATATAGAGTGCTATACCGTCTCCTATCGATGTGTCCCCAATAAGTACTAAACGAATGTGTACGAGAAAATACTTTCTGTTCATACTGCCTTCGGCTTATCCTTCTAGGCATATTTGAACTCATTTTTAATAGGTGGGCAACAACTGATACACAATTTACTTTATTTTGTTAGAATAAATATCTCTCTCTACACATACCACCTTCTTAAATATAATCAACGGTAAAATGCATTATCCCTATGCTTTTTCTTTCGTGGTATCCTTCCAGTTAGAGTTGTGCACACTAATGCACTTCAGGTTATCATTTCGTATAATTCATTCTCCATTATTACGATTTATTCACCTTACGTTGAAAGTGTGTTATTTTATTGTATTTCAGTTGATAATGGTACCACTGTCGTAGAAATTGCATCATTTAAGTGCTGCTTGCTTAAAATTGGTGCCTGAAAATGTGGATTGCACATATTATTATCGACAATGGAGAATGGTCCTGTAACTCATTTTGTTAGTTTGTCTTGTTATCATTTCAGATAAATTGTACAATGCAACGGTCTAAAGTTACGTAATCTTCCATGTCACTTACATCTATGACGTCATTTTCGTCTGTCATCATTTTGACATTGTCCGGTCCCTTGTGAAATTGAGTCAAACAGTTCTTCCCATTCTCGTTTTCTTTATAAACATGCGATACCGATCTAATTTCAGACGAATCATTGCATTTGTTTCTGATCTTTCGATTTTTTGTTGGACATGAACGAAAATTATTATTTCTATTGATCCAAAAAGTTAATAAATGTAACCGGGAGACCATTTAAGAACACTTGGAGAGTTTGCTAGTAGATCCCTAGGCATCATTAATAGTTCTCCAAAAAATACTGCTGTAATAATTTTTAATTTGGCCAAATATCTTTTGCGCATGGCTATCATTTTTAAAGGAGGATAGTGTACCCACCTCGTAATGTAACACGCGGCTCCGCGTTACAACCCAACGATTTTCCATTTTAACAAATATGGTGCTCTTTAAGGTCAAATAATCTAACTCTGTTCTTACACAATAATTCTGTTAACTGTGATTTTAGAAAAAATCTCTGTTAGTTTCAAGCAGTTTTAATTGAGATTTCTTGAACTGCAATTTTATTTGTAATTAATAGGGTTGTTTATTAAATGGTGACACCCGCGCGCAATACGCAAGGAACATGCGGTGGATTATAGTGGCACAGCGAATTTATTTTGCTCATTTGGATTATTCGCAGTTTATGCCAGTGATTTACTGTTCGCATTTAACTATACCTATCCGAATTTCAGAGTACAATGGATTATTATAATTAAATAAGTTAAAACCATAGCAAACAGTGAACTAATTATTTGTGAATATTTTTCATTGAAGTTTTTACACGATTTTAATCCATTTATCATCAGTGACAACTTATAACAGTGACTATATTAATAACATCATGTATTTTCAATCGGTTACATGTATTCATTTCAATTCAGACATTTGTGAAAGAATAATTGCTTGTGTGTAAGACATTCATCTTTGTAAACAGCGTTCATTTTGCAGCCGTCTAGAGCACGGACAATTTTATTTAACTGTGACTTGTGCATTAGGCATTCGACTTTGTGAACAATTTAATTTTATTGCCGTCTAGAGCACGGTCAATTTGGACTAATTATGAATTTATATGCAACGTTATTTGCAATACATTTGTGATCCATCGTATTAGTCTTCTCACATCACCCAGCGGGAAAAAGCCGGGGATTGATCATGTGCACGGATCTCCACAGCCGCTACCAATCAAATGTAGGGAGTAATTAACCCCCGTGAAACTCCAACGGTAGAATTATTCCATTTCAATGCAGCTTTCAGTTCACAATGCAACTTCTCTACCATTCCATTTTTCATTGTATTGTACGCAATAGTATGCAGTACATTTAATTCCATATTATGGATGGGTCTAATGTAAAGTTCCAAAATAAACTGACTATCGCGATCACTAGAGACGTTTATCGGTGCATCATTTCGCTACACATAATTATAAAGGAGAAAGATTTGCTGTAATGTCCTATCCTTCAAAATTTTAAATTTCAAATGCGTTAACTTAAATCAAGTTTAGAAGCATGAGTTAAACACCAATCCCATTGTAATTAACCAGTCGTCGAACAACAGCAAAGCTGCCAGAATTCACACGTACTGATGCGTTTCGACCTTCCATGATGATTAAAAGTGTACGATGGCAAACTGATTAGCGAAGATCAAACCACAATGCATATATATGGAAAGAAAATTTTGATAAGCGACTCTCACCTCTAGTGATCTCGCATATATTATACTTGACTGCAAATGGGGAATGCATCATTTCTATTTGGTCACGAACTTTAACTTTTTGCAGCTTTCGCCACATTTTTACAGGTATTAAAATTAAACAATTATTGATTATGCGCGTGATGGAAGCAATTCTCTAAATCAAGTTTGTGAGCTTGAAATAAGCATCAATCCTATTGTAATAAACCAGTCGTGGAACAACAGAAAAACTAATTAAACAAAAATTGATTTCGTGGGTGAAGGTAGCAATTCTTTAAATCAAGTATGCGAGCTTGAAGTAAATACCAATCCCATTGTATTTAACCAGTCGAGTGTATTTAACTAGGTCGAAACGCGTCAGTGCGTTGCGACTGGCGGTTGTTTGTTATGTTGCTCGATGACTTTTTAAATACAAGGGGATTGGTGTTTAATGCAAGCTTGCATACATGATTTAAAGAATTGTTACCACCACACACAATCAATTATTGTTTAATTATATATATATATATATATATATATATATATATATATATGGCGAAAGCTACAAACAGCTAATGGTCGTGACTGCATAGAAATTGTGCAGCCGACATTTCCAGTCAAGTATGTATGCAAAACTACCAGATGTGAGAGTCGCATATCTAATTTTGCTTTTCCTACGTATGCAATGCTGTTTGATCTTCGCTAGTTAGTTTTGTTATGTTGCTCGATAACTGGTTAAATACAATGGTATTGGTGTTTCCTTCAAGCTCGCAAACCTGATTTAAATAATAGCAAATCTACAGTCTGTCACAAGCACTAAAGCAATTCCACCTTCCATGGTACGACGGCAAACTGATTAGTGAAGGTGAAAACGCAATCCATATATATGAAAAGCCAAATTAGATATGCGACTCTTACCTCTAGTATGCTCGCATACATTGTACTTGGCAATAAATGCCGGATGTATAATCTCTATGCGTTCAGGAACTTTACCTTTTTGCAGCGTTCGCCATATATATATATATATATATATATATATATATATATATATATAATGGCTATCCGGACTGGTTCATCGAATACAACTTGAGGCAACGCAACAAAATCGAGGCCAATTTGGAAGAAAATCAAACTCCCCAGATAGTAACGCTTAGTGTTCCCTTTGGAGGTGATCTTCCAGCGGAAATCTTCAAACGAAAAGTAATTCGAGCGACAAAAGCACAGTTTCCATCAATACTGGTGAGAGTGGTGTTCAACACAACAAACTGATGCGCATGAATGAAAAAGATTGCCTCTCTGTGACTTCAACACCTTTGTCTGTATACAAATTTCAATGTACCTCGAACGCTCAGTACATCGGCAGATCATAAAAGAGGCTCGAAACTAGAATAAATCAGCATCTCCCCCAAAAACTATTAAATAGGGGTGCAGCTCCTGCACAAAAATGAGCAATTTCCGAACATGTACTACTCACAGGTCATGCTGTTAGTAGTAACAATTTTTCAGTTCTCTACAAGGCAAAAACAGAGAAAATGCTTCTGGATTTGAAGCTATTGCAATTAATAAGCTGAAGCCCTGCTTAAACGTGCAGAAAATAATTCAAAAAGAAATTAATTGGACTGGAACAAAGACATAACTGACATGCCTTTAAAAATAGCCAACGCTTCGCAAAATACGACACATACATCAATTACGGACGCAATTACAATGAAAGCGATGACACACCAAATGACGTTACGCAAAAGGAGTGGTGTAAATTGCGCAAAAACAGTGGTCTACATTGCGCAAATCAAAGGCTAGCATAACGAAGAGGAGATTGGTTACAACACATGTACAGTGGGATTGGATGAACGAATATACTAACGAATCCAGAACAATGGCTGTAGATACTGGTAGAAATAAGATTTATTAATAAATGTTATTCCATGGAGTACGTTGTTTTGTTCTTACACATATATATATATATATATATATATATATATATATATATATATATATATATATATATATATATATATATAGGTAATACAATTTAACAATCATTTATTGCGCGCAAGATGGTACCAATTCTTTTAATCAAGTTTTTGAGCTTGAAATAAGCATCAATGCTCTTGTAATTAACTAGTCGTCGAACAACGTGGCAAAACTACCGTCTGTCACACCTGCTGACGCACATCGACCTTCCATGTTCTTCATCATAGTATAAGGGAAAACTGACTAGCGAAGATTAAACCGCAATGCATTATATCGAAGGCAAAATTACTTCAAGCTCGCAAACCTGATCCAAAGATTTAAAGTAATTTTTCTTTCCATATAAATGCATTGCGGTTTGATCCTCGCTAGTCAGTTTGTCGTCGTACTCTGATGATAATCACGGAAGTTCGTAACGAGTCGGTATGTGTGACTGACGATAGAACTGCTTTGTTCGACGACTGGCTAAATACAATGTGTTTGGTGTTTGCTTCAACCTCGCAAACTTGATTTAAAGAATTCTTACGATCACCCAAGCAATCATTGATTGTTTAATCTTAATAACTATGTATATGTGACGAAAGCTGCAAAATATTGATTTTTGTGACTACATGGGAATTGTGTGGTCTACATTTCCAGTCAGATAAAATTTGTGCGATACTACTAGAGCTGAGAGCCGCATATCTTATTTTGCTTTACATATATATACTTTGCGGTTTGATCCTCGCTATTCAGTATTCCATTGTACTCTGGTGATGATCATGGAATGTCAAGAAGCTTTTGTAAGTGTGACTGACAGTAGTTTTGCTACGTTGTTCGTCGACTGATCAAATAAAATGTGGTAAGTTTTTACTTCAAGCTCGCAAACTTGATTTATTGAATTTTACCACGTTTTGCGCTATTAGTAATTGTTCACTTGAAATGTAGGACTGAAAAAATCAATTATTGTGAGCACATATATATACACAGTTGACTTCAGATATCTCGACAATATCAATATTAAAGTATTTGAACAGCCCGGTCGGCATCTCGATATTTTGGACCTCGGTTCTCGTGTTTCTCTAAACCGTAAATATTTGATACATAGCACGTGCTTTTTCCTAAGCCCGTATGTATTACTACATAATCAGCCATATTTATATTTCAGCAACTATGTTGATAGTGGCTTTTATGGATGGATGTTTCAATTCATATAGCATATAAATTACTTTGACGCGTAACTACAACGGCACATACGATCATTATTGACTTCGGGAAGTTTCGCACAGCAACCACTTGCTCTACACGAGCTTGCGAGCATAGCCTGGTTTCTTAAGCAATACCAGAGTGAATGGATATAAGTCTTACGCTTCTATAATCTACTGGACTAAATATTCGTGTGAATCTTCTATACTTTTTAACGGACCTCGACATGTAAGCTTGAATTCTGCTTTATTCGTTCTGCTAACTACATACGCTACCATTGTTTTCAAGTCAGCAATATGGGAGACAGCATCACTAAACTCTGCTAATCAGACCACTTGGTAAATCAATCTACAAGAGTAACTATACCTTAAGGATTTACAGATTATGTGTATCGGAGGCTTTTCTTTAGTAAGGAAATTTAATTTATGACCGTCTAAATAATGCTCAAAATGTAGCTAAGCAGCCTATACCGCAAGAAGCAATGTACTAATGGTTTCATTACAATTTTCGTGGTCTTGAAGCTTTTGATCGTAAAACCCTATTGTCCTTATTATGCATTTTTCTCTCTGGTGTATCCCTGCACCAATTGCAAATTCTGCGACATCAATGTCTAACTCAAATAGCTTTCCGCATTCCGCAGTTGTTAAAATGATTATTTTACTTCGAATTGCCTAAGCCCTATTGCAATTCTCTCGGACCTCCAGTCTCAAAATGATAGGCTATGACTTCTTCATCGTGATCTTCTCACGTTAAAGATGAAGTGATAACAAACCTAATACTCCGGACAGATCTGAAAAAATTCGTCGATAATCTTTAATCTTTTCAAAGAACCTACGCAATTTACGCACAGTCCGGGACTCACATCCGTCCTTAATTAATTGTATCTTTCCTTCATCTTTGTCTGATGACAAGCGTACTGTGGGTCCCAAGTTCAAAAAAAATATAACACGTTATGTATTGGAGCAGTTAGCGGATATAAACCATACTTTCTAACAGGTTTTAATAGACGATATTTCTGATAAATCCACCATTTGCCTGGTTCATTTGTGGGAATCGCCCCTATCAGGGAAGCAATGTTGGAATTTGACCTCTAACAAATTCACTTTTTTCGCAATTGACGAAATTATGCAGCAGAATTTTTTGCTTTAATTTAACTAAATGTTGGGTTTCCGGTGAATGAGGCGAATCTATTTGGTGATATACTGTCTCGCAATTATTTTGCCTGGCACTTAAATGTTGAAACATTGCAAGGTATTTCTCGGTACTGTCAACGAAATCTTTTGCGATTGTGGTATGAGGTAAATAAACTGATCTGTTTACTGAGGTTGCTGACTAACTACCTTTCAACGCCTCTGAGCGTCTCCAATGTTCCAGGTTTTGCGATATCATTACAAATAGAAATGACTCATTGTACCCTTCCTGTGTGCGAAAACCAAAAATAAATTTTCAGATATAAGAAACATTTCTTTCGCATTGTCTTCTCAAATATCTACTAAGAAACATATCTTTATATATAAGTTGGAAAACAAAACAAGATAGAAATATGTGAACGTAGAGAGAGTGTGAAAAACAGAAACCAATCAAATTGCGTGCGTCACATCCAGTTCAAGCTCGATGATTGTAGGTGCTTCTTCTGCTTACATAAATCCGGCTGCAATTTGTTTATCCACAAGGCTTCGTATGTGGCTAGCTCCCTTTTGTTTTTACATTTATTAATTACTTTGAATGCTACGTCTGGAGAACATAGTGCGATATTTCGATGATGTTTTGTGCTTTAGCAGACGTGTATTCACCATTTGATTTAAAACAGGCGTTTAGGTTGCAATGTTCTCTCATTTGAATAATTAACCGTTTGGTCGATCAGCCTACGTAAGTTGATCGACAACTTGCGCATGTATATTGGTAAATAATATTTGATATCGACATAAACGGCTGTTTCCCTTTGATTGCTGGTAAAGGCAAGTGTGCTACACTAAATAACACTCGTAGTTTAGCTGCATTAAATGTGCGTGTTAATGCTGCTTCAACTTTCTTTTGTGCCATTCGGTAAGCTGCATCCCCCTTGAATGGGATGTTTAGGTAGACTGTTTTCTTTTCTGGCCCATAATACGTTTATTTCTGTTTAATTCCTCTTCTAATAATTGATTCAATTAATTGTCTGGGATAGCCATTAGACATTAAATCGTTAATTGCTTTATTATATTCATTTTCTTTAGAATCTTGACTAACCAACCTGTCAATTCTTGAGAAGCAACCACGAACTGTTGATAATTTATATTGAAATGGCACAAAACTGCTGTAATGCAAATACTGTGCAGACCATGTTGGTTTATCGTAAATTGTTCTGTTTAATTTACCATTAGTTTCTTCCTTTAATAGTACATCTAGGAAAGGCAGACAGTCATCTTTCTCGTACTCTGACGTGAAACCGATATTCGTATGTGCTTTGTTGAAACTTTGAAGCAATGTTTGCGATTGCGACCTATTCTTAAGTACAAGAAATATATCATCCACGTACCGTATATCTTGAGCACGTTTACTTATCTCATACTTTAATGATGTATTCTCTAGGTGCCTAGAAAAATCTCAGCCAACACTAGAGATAAGGAGCTTCCCAATGCGACACCATCAGTCTGTTTGTAGTTGCTTCCATTAAAACGTAATCGTACGTCTTTCATGCATAATAAGATAAGCTTGTGTAGAGTGTGACCTGGCACTGGCGAAGGTAATATATCCTGTTCTACCGCTTTGACTATAATGTCAATGGTTTCATCAATTGGAACATTTGTAAACAAAGGCGTAACATCAATAGATAACATAATCTTGTTTTTAACATTTATATCTTGAATTTTGTTTACAAACTCAAACGAATCGGCAACCGAATGATTATCTAGTAGTTTACGTAATGGTTCAAGTAAACGAATTAGCCATCTAGCTAGTGCATGAAACGAAGAATTTACCATTGATAAAATTGGCCTCATAGGACAACCTTTTTTGTGTGTTTTTGGTAATCCGTACATTATTGGTGTAGATGATCCAACTGGCTTGAGCTTCTGTGCAGTGGCCTCATCAATAAAATCGGCATATGTCAAAATCTTAATTCGATTTATTACTTTGCGCTCTACCTTGTCTATTTCATCTGATTTGTCGTCTAGACGTTTGAATGTTGTATTGTCCTTTAACACGTTTTCCATCTTTTGTACGTAGTCAGATTTGTCCATTATAACTACGCTCTTTCCTTTACCAGCGCGTTTTTGCACACAGGAAGGATACAATGAATTCTATTAAAGCTCGCATTTCAAAAGAAAAATAGAAATGAGTTAAAAATCCATCTTAATGATATGTTTTTTCAGCTCCATTACTAGAAATAACATTAAAGTAATTTTTCAAACTATAATTACCAAAGTTCTCTCATCCTTCAAACAACATTTGGACTATTATAGGCTACCAATAATTGGTAAACAAATGTGGGAAAATCTGGCTCCACCACGTTTATGCTAACTAAACTTATCCATCTTTTTTAGGCGCAACAGAGTGATATTTCTTTCGGAATTCGCTTATTAATAATAAAAAGGCATTGCGTGCTCCTTCCGCCACTGTTTTGATTCTGGAGCCGACAGTTGTGACCCTAAAATTCTTTGGTAAAATAATCAATTTTGCATCAATTGATCCACTGAGTCAAAAGATGGTAAAAGTAACAAATCATTTGGGTATCCAATCCGCTGCAATTATTTTTCAAAACTGCATTTTTATAGATAGACAAAATTTAAATTGGTTTGGTCGCCCTATTTTGCAGAGGCTCTTTATTTATAATTAAATGAGAGCCCCTAAAATTCAAAGCTAATATCATTTTATATGTGTTGGTATGAGGCATCGATTCATTTATTAATCGGAATTCTACGTTTGTTAGCCTTTATGATGTTGCCACAGACTTTCGGCATATTTTATGAAAGCATTCGAACAGGAACTGACAATTCTTGCTTTTTATAATCTCCTTCTTTACATGCATCTACCCAGAGTATCAATAATCGAGGTACATGATATTTTTATAAAGTATCTGGGATGACTTCTGAACAGATTTGTTTCTTCTGGTAATTTAATATTTTAAAATATTAGGCAATGAACATCTCCTCGACCATTCTTACGGCCATATGAAGTATTGCTTACATTGTTGATTTATATTTAAGATTGCACAGCACTCCACCCGGAGCGCTAAAACAAACAACCACAGCAGGATGGTAATGAGATTGCCCTAAAGGATGGAAAATTGGGGAAATAAATTTATCAAAATGACTTTATTGTTGTGATTAACACAGGCTGAATTCCAGTTGTTCTGTTTCTTGAAATATTTCTGCAACAAAAGGTGGTTGCCATCTTCAATTCACCCATCAATACAATTTTAAACCCAGAATAATGAAGTAAGTGCGATATTTACCCTAGCAAATTAATTTATATTTCAGTCTGATCTTTCACTAAATAGTTGCATGTCCCGTATATATATATATATATATATATATATATATATATATATATATATATATATATATATATATATATATATATAATAATATATGTGTGTGTGTGTGTGTGCCTGTGCCCATATATCCATAAATACTGTCATCCAAATAAGTTAAGCTGCAATTGCTGACTATGAATTTACCATTAGACTATTTTTCGTACTCACCATGTTAAATTACGTAACTTAGGTCACCTTCTAATTTTCTCGTTTAGAACCCTATAAATCAGAAACACGCTTCATAACCACATGCTATGGTAAGTTATATAATTGGATATAATACGATCCATACACCTTTGACATTTCACTTAAACCACTCAAACTGTACTTAAGATTCTCTTGTTTAATAACAATTGTTGCCATATCATTAAATTGACGCACGTATATATATATATATATATATATATATATATATATATATATATATATATATATATATATACCACTGGATAAGACAACGGAGATCTTGTGTGATCTCATCAAAAATGAGTTTATTGACTTCCCTATAGACACCAATGACATCAAAGACCTCATATTAGCATGTACTAAAAACGTGCAATTTACTTTCGAAGGTATATACTACCGCCAGATCAATGGTGTAGCTATGGGAAGCTGCATCGCACCCCTCCTGGCAGATGTATACATGTATCACCTGGAAAAAACCAGTCTGAAAGGTATAATTGACCAGTGCGCATTCTACAAAAGGTATGTAGATGATATCTTGTTGTTCATCTCAGAAGCAGCAGACCCTTCCGAAATCCTCAAACAAGCAAATGGAGTCGATCCAGACATCAAATTCACTCTCGAAGTAGAGAAAGACGACAGTTTCCCATTCCTTGACATCAAACTCACTCGAGAAGCAAACGGAGATTTGACACTGGCCATACATAGAAAATCCACTTTCACTGGACAATACATTCATTACAACAGTAGTGTGCCAAAATCCCACAAAAGAAACTTAGTAAACAACCTAGCGAACAGAATCAGAAAGATCTGCTCTGAACACAAGATTGAGGAAGAACTGGGCTACCTCAGGAATATTCTGCTAATGAACAACTACCCAGAGCGGTTCATTGATGTCAACATTAGACCACGGCAAATTCGTACTAGAGAGGACACCGGCAAGCAGGTTTTCCTAAACTTACCATTTAGAGGCGACATACCAGCCTCAATAATTGCACGGCGGCTGAATAGAATAACTAAGGACAACTTTCCCAGTGTTAAAGTTAATATGACATTCAGTACACAGAGAATCATGAGGTTGGATGCCAAAGATCAATTGCCACTTCTCTCCAAATCATTCATAGTCTATAAATTCTCATGTATGTGCGGTAGCACATATATCGGACGTACGAAGAAGCAATTGATAAGCAGAATCCAGCAACATTTGCCACAGAAATTGATTAACAAAGGCTTGCCACCGTCAGGAAAATCAGCTATTTCCGATCATATATTGGCAACGGGGCACCCTGTCAATTCGACCAATTTCACAATTCTACATAAAGCAAAATCTGAAAAATTACTTTTTATCTACGAAGCGCTTTACATAAAACAACAAGCACCTGAACTTAACATTCAAAAGTTTCATCAACATGATATCCTTATCGACTGGCCAAGGATAACAAAATTCAACAACAATCTACTAGTATCCAGCCAAGAACCAACAGGCCCTCGACTAGAATCAACAAACGTACAATCGGATTGGCAACAAGGTGAGGTTGAGATAACAGAGGCGCATACGATGACAGAAGTCTCCAAACAGTGTGAGCGTTTAACACGACAATCAACATTAGCGTTGTTACCAAGCGAAAATAGCACCCTTGCGCAGCGGGGAGAAACGATTAACTATACTGGGAAAAATAGCACTTGTATAGATAACAGTGAACAATTTGCACAAAGGGCTAACTCTCAAGTTATCAAAACAATCATGACAAGATCTCAGACATCACTTCGCAATACTGCGAGAATGACCTTTACATGCAAACACACATACACAACACAAACACAAACGCATACACACTCACCTACTAGTCAAAACCAGAAACAGCAGTAATAACGAGTCAGATTTGTCACCAATAACATAACCAATTGACAACCCAAAATGTATAAATATGTATGATTGTATAAGAGATGTTTAGTATTCACGAAATAAATGGCCTTTATCCACTTTGTTATTTGTGTTGTTTTCCTAATTATAAGAATATATATATATATATATATATATATATATATATATATATATATATATATATATATATATATATATTCAGTTAAATATAATTAATACCCATGTTGTCATTTAAATCAAACTACTTTCAATAAACATAAATTTATATTTTGCACGCTTCAGACTATTTTTTATTCATTACATTTGAAATGCCGTATCACCAAAGAAATCTCAATAAGGAGTGGTGTAAGCCACACGAAGTTCATATTCAACAAAATAATAAGCTTAATTAAGATAATTAACATAATAAGTGATGGTTAGAAAAGAAAATTTTAAAAAGTATTTAAGGAAAAATGAGCAGTAGAGTAAATGTAAATAGAAGATCTTTAATAAGTGTTCAACTGACATAGTTTTAAAAATAATCGAACAGTTAAAGAGTAAAATTTAGAAGGATTATATTTTACATATGGACTAACTATTCATAGATAATATGACCACGAATAAACCCGTCTTAATCATTGTTATTGGAACGAGCTTCAGATTCTCACTCGAGTTAACGTATTTCCAATCATTTGACGATATTTCCATATTTGTCTCATTCACAGTATCACCTCGAGATTTAACACCGATAGATTCTCCAATCATTCTCGCCAAACTGTTACAGCAACATATCGATGTGCATCTGCAATCATCATAGTAATTATTATCTTGAGTCTCCATTAAAGGACGAGCAAAAATTTTATTGAATAATATGTGCTTACTTAAATGCAGATCTATGTCCGCCTCTTCTTAATTTGATTGAGCACATGTTCTCACCAACATACATGGAACCACAATCATTACATTAGATTTCATGCACTCCTAATGTTTCTACGTATTCGAGTGCCCAGAGTGAGGGACCGTCTTAAAACAGTCCTTTGAGGTATTTCAATGCTATTGAATTTTCTTTCCTACTAAGTATAGAATCCGGTAGTATCATTAACATACGATATTCCTTCCCTCTATTAACTTTTAAGTACTTCAAATTAGGATAACATTTTCTTACGGCATCCAACATTGTTGCTTATATTAAATTAAGGAGATAAACATTAGTCCTAATTTTATTACGCAGTCTACCTCACTCCAACGTCCTTTCCTTTGTGTCTGTTTATCTTAAGCTTCCTAATGCTAATGGCATAAGATACCGCTGTTCATACAAAACGGGTGAATGTACTTCGAATTTAGTTGATTACTTGTGTAACTATCCTTTCTTTAAACATATCATTATAATTTCTGAATGTCTCTATTTAACTTGACATCACCAGAATATTCCCTTCCACGAATAAATGGAAGTTCACGCATTCGATTCATTAACTTTACTTAATTTACCATTTCATTCTCACCATGCTTCTATATTTATAATATGCCATCCAAATTTTTGTTTCAGATTGACTTTGAATACACCATAAAATAACGATTAGATAAGACGATTGAACGAATCAAAATCTAAAGCTAGCTCCATTAAAATATTAAGAATATTGCATTAGGCTGTTTCATTATTAGGCTTATTATTTAATTAACGTGTAATAAAATATTGAGAATAAAATCCATAACTGTCTCTTTATTTTTAAAACTCTTCATGTGTTGAAAGCTTATCAAAAGACTTTTATCTTCTTTCCTTATTTTGCTTATCTTTTTTTAAAAGAATTTACGATCCGCGTTCATGATTAATCCCTGGCCTTTTTCCAAAGGGTGATGTGAGAAAGCTAGGTCACAATGTCATTGTTTTATTCAACATAATGTTGCAAAACAAAGATAAGAATCGCATAAAAGTAGTCACAATAAGTACAAAATATAAATCTAAGTTTTGCATGTCACAATAATCCACTTTATGCTAGGTTTTGAGTGTTAAATCACATAAATCCACTGAAATGTAGGGTTTCCGATAAATGATTGAAAAATACACAAAGTATAAATCCAGAAAATCTTAGGTGAACTGTTAGTGGTTTTGTAAGAATGGTTAAAGAACTCAAAATATATAAATCCTGAATGTTTGGCAGTGTAGTTAATAATTATAATTAAAAGCTTTAAAAACACAGAGTTTATAAATCCAGAATGCCTTAGCAGAGTGGTTGATAGTCAAATGTAAAGAGGGAAACGCATAAAATAAATAAATACTGCCTTTGAGCGTTAAGTCACTGCATGTTACCGGCGTATTGCGCGTGGGTGTCTCTTTTTATTAAACAAAACCCTATTAATTACAATTAAATTTGCAGTTCAAGAAATCACAATTTCAACTTCTTGAAAGTAACAGAGAAGATTGCTAAAATCACAGTTACGAGAAATATTGTGTAAAACCAGAATTAGCCTATGTGTCCTTAAAGAGAACTATATTTGTCAAAATTGAACTTCGTTAGGTTGTAACGCGGAGCCGCGTGTTACAATATAATATTACACATTCGTGTCTTGCGCCCGCCCTATCTATTAAGATTTCTCTGGAAGTAAAACATTCCAAACGTAAAAAATATATAAATTAGTCTGACGCGTGCAAAAGGTAATTTAATATCTATTGATGCAGTTTCAATTAGATGGATGTACATTTATATTAATAATATTTAACTGAAACTTATTAGATATGCATACACACATACACATTCGTAACACACGCATATTTAATGATATCACAACAATTGATATTAAACAAGCTTGCTCCATAGTGTGTGTGATTATGGGTGAAGAGAAGATGGAAACGCCAATGGCAGCCGATTTATTTTCAAGGAGCAAAACTATTGGAATTCAGCCTGCGTTAGTCACAACACAGGTCAGGTAATTAGCCGTAAAATTGTTTTGAGTTTACTAGTTTAAAATTATTTAGACTAGAATATCGTTGAGTTATACGTATTACTATTTTGCTGTCGTGAGGCTATTTTAAAAATTTTTTTGGATAGGTATTTTCCGTTTGGTTGGTATAGCAATTGTTGCAGAATATCTGTGTAATGAAAATTGCCAACGATTTTAGTTAACCTACGTCAGGATTGCTAGCACATAAACTGGCAACGTAACAACGTCAAAGATTTATTAAAGTATGCATCATCTGTTCAAGCCTGTTTAATTCGTGACCACACTTTTGATTTTGCTATGTTACTGTTCAGAATTAAGACGACGAACTAATTTAGTAGCTTTCAGTGGTAAAATTCGTGATAACAGCTAAATTTTTACCAGGGCACAGTTAACAGCGGAAGTTTCCACTTCAATTCCTGTCAGTTCAATCTGTGATAGCTGATATTTGGTACAGTTCAATAATCAAGGTGACAAATTTTGTTAAGCTCTCTGCTAATAAATTGTAATACTTATATGTAAATCCATTTAATTGTCTTTGTTTTGCTTATTTGAATGTCCATTGAGCTATTTACGATCGTGATCGTCCTCAAAACCTTCCTAGCTCAGTATCTATCCGAATAGCTATAATCTGTGGAATTTATGCTATCTCCTTTAGAGAGACCACTTTCAGATTTGACTAAAATCTTGGAATGATAAGTCCTAGGCCCGGCACAGGTTAATAAAACCGAAAATCAGCGCTTCCATCAGAATCAGACATATAAGTACAAAATTAAATTGTGAGCTCCTCCATCTTTTATTCGGCATTCTTCCAAAAATTAGTGCTATAATTTTGAATAGTATTTTATACTTGTCGAAAAAGCTTGCAATGATCATAGAATTCACTAAACGGTGCAAGTTTTCGTTCATGGTTGAGTACAAACCACAATAAAGTAACAATGGATATGCTTCACACATAAAAGAGATGATCATCTTTCAAACGCATATTGCTGCGGTTCATGTTGATTCCTTTCTGTCAAGTAGAATAAACTTCGAATAAAGTTTCTTTAATAAGGTTATACCACATTACCAACCTATCTGACCATACAACTCGGTTAAACAACTCAATGAAATTTTTCGCCTTCCAGATTGCATAATCGAAAGGAGTTTATCGTAGGTATAGTTGTAGCTGTTTTTTCCGTTCTCAAATGGAAGTCTAATGTCCTGGATGTTTTTAGAGGCATTTGATATATTCCTACCTACGGTTGTCGGAATCACTTTTTCAATATAAATATACGACATTAATTTTCTCATATCTTCATCATCACCCAGGTCCCGCAGAGCATTCTAGGCCTTGATTTCTTGTTAAAATATTAACTCATTGTTGGTCTTACTAATCAAAATTTCATTAACACATCCACCAGACCTGAGCAAAATTTCCGTACACTTGTTTCCGAACGATTGGAGTTAAAGATAATACAACCATCCCTGGTGCATCCTTCGACAGAAGTATCGACAGTTCTTCATGAACGCAAATCGCTTTTCGATCTCAGAAAATCAGACTTGTGCTTCACGAAAACGATGAACCTTATTAACACCACAGGATAACATATCGCAATTAAGAAGTCATTATTCGAAGACTAACTCAAAGCCACCTAAGAAACGTTTCCAAGACTACTGGAGGAAGGCGTCATCAGATCATCGAAAAGTTATTGGGTAACCCTACTACACTTTGTCTCTATAGCTAACGGATTTTCCAGAGGCTGCGGGGACTATCGCAAGCTAAACTCTGTAGCCAATTCCGATACATTTCCCATTCCGCCAATAGATACATTGTTTGGGAAACTCAGCTGTAGCAATTACTTCTCAGCCATCGATCTCAGACAGGAATGTCTCAACATTCCACTAGCACCAGAAGATATATTAAAGACGACTGTCGCCATATCTTTGGTTTTATTCGAATTATTTGGCATTCTTTTTGGTTCCAAATGCATTATTTATTTATTTTAGAGATTCATAAAGAATATTCTGCGCAATGATTCTGACTACTCTATGTCATTTAACGAATATACTGCATAGTATTCTATGTCATATCTTGATGACATAATGCTTTTAATCATGACGAAGACTCTCATGCAGCGGATCTTAGCAACGACTTATCACATTTCGCTGATCACAAATTCAAAATCATTTGTGAGAAAACGAAAATTTCAACTACTTTTGCTTATTCCCTAGGGCGTCGTATTAGCCCTTCAGTTGTTCGGCCAGTGCCTCCTAACGCCGATTCGATTAAGAACCATTCCTCATCAACGACTTTGAAAGGCTTACATAAAATCTTGGTAGTTCTCCACCATTGTCAAACGTTCTTTCTTGGCGAATCGAAACAAATATATTCGTTATTTAGATATATAAGGAATCAAACAGGACTAGGCAGGAGCTCTACTTTTTCTTGGTTATCTGATGACTTGAAATTGCTCTATTATTTCATCAGCTTGTTAGAAAATGCCACTATGATTGCACATCCAGATTTTGAACAACTTTTTAAACACCACTAAGGCTTCAAAAATTGCAATCAGTTTCCTCTTGGAGCTACACATCAACAGATTTTAGAAGTCAATCAGTTTTTCCTCGCGTACTCTACAACCAGTAGAAACTAGATACGACACTTTCCGTTGAGAACTCTTCCCGAACCATGAAGTGGTGCGCAAATTCTTTGGCAACATAGGCAGCAGAAGATTTGTTATAATTACAACTCATGATCCTTTAGTTAACGTACTTCGATATTCTACTTAAACAACCACAACCTACACTGTCAGTGCCTTAAGACAGAATTCACGTATCAATCTTTATCAATTCAATAATATCTACGTATTAGGCAACAATCACGTTATCGTAGACGCAGTTTAAACCAGGCGTCTCGCCACAATCGCCATTGCTTTCGGCATTCTCAATCAACTCTTTGATTCTCAGCTAGCCTAACTTGATATCATCCTTTTTACGAACAGAAAATTGCTACGACACTCGCGTTCACAGATCAGAAGCTGGTCAGCCTATCAATTTCGTATGCTGAATTTTGGAGTGTGTACATATTGTCTACATCACTAGTTTTTCAAACCAACCACCATTAATTCTATTTTTAACACAAGTAGTAATGCGACTACCAAGCTTACAAAATATCGATTCTGGGATCATAAACTTAAGAAAAACGCTAAGAAATATGTTTCCGAATGTGCTATATGCCAAACTAAAATAAATTTTCAGTTACGATCATTCCAATCTGGAGCATTTTCTAACAAACTCACATCTAGCTTTTGTTCATATCGATATATTTCATCTTACTTAGGTTTAAGGTTTTAACTTGTCTTTAATCATGAACGATAGATTTACTCGTTAGCCTGTGGCATATCCTCTCGTAATCATTTCTTCAAATGAAATCACTAATGGTTCTATATTTGCATTGACAGCACATTATGATGTTCCTAGCGAGGTTTATACGGATTTTGGTATATGTTTCTCATTCAGTCTTTTCGTGGAATGCACTTTGTGCCAGACCAGCGCTTACCACCCACAGACTAATGGTTTCTTAGAGAGTATTCATCGTTAACACAAAGCAGCTTTAGAATTCTCATCAATTCATGGTAACTGTGTCGACGCATTAACCTAAGTTCTTCTTGCAACGCGTTCTCAAATTAGTTAGTCTATTTGAGCTATAAGACCGACCACTGCGGTTAACAAATTTTGTACCAATAACTAGTAGTTATTCGATATCATATCATCTACGAAACATTGGCTAATATGCACTAGCCCAGATTCAGCAAAATGAAATATATTTCTTTTAACCTTTTGGCAGAGCATTAACCAGTTTCTTCGCTGATTCTAAATTTGCTCTACAGTACGAAGCAATCCTCACTGGGACGAAATTTTCTTTTCTTTTCCTTTTGTTCAGTTAGGAAAGTGACGAAAAGTGCGAAATTTAATCGTCAACATGCTGTAAACAAAATCAAAATAAAATACACAATGTAATTGACTGGAAATGAACCAATGAGAACTTGCAAGCCATAAGCCAATCACAAATGACCTGTATCAACATATAAGCGTGATGAATTTTACACGCAACACATTCTGACCAACTCGCTGTCTGTAATTGCTTTTGCCTTTCTGCGGCATATATTATCTACGACTGTTGTCTTACTTGCTTTTTTACCCACGCGATGTCACAAACTCAGCTAGGAGTTAGTCACGCTACTCTTCTTGTTGATACGCATCCCTGCATTTATCATCGATTAATTTATTTATAGGATTTCTGCGTTTTCCAGCCTTCTTCTCGTTGCCGCGGACAACCAACAAGATCCATCAGAATTTGATCAGAAATTGACATATCCTGCTTCCTCTAATCTACTGGTATGTACACATCTACCAGACGATAATAAATCTTCAATAATAATACATATTGCAAGTGTCTAGGAAAACTTCTTGAAATCCTCCACTGCTCTAGTGCTCAATTTTTTTTATTATTAGTTGGAGAATGCCAACATGCCCTCTTAAGGGCCACCAATAATTCTTCTTTCCTTTTGGACTTCATGATTTTTCACAGCTTTCTAGTTTAGAATGCAGTGATAGATCATTCCTTGACAAAAGTAAAATAACAATTCGATTGATAAATTTAAACCACTGTGGATGATTGAAATAATTATTATTAAGAAAGAAAAATATTCATTTAAATTATAGAATATTACTTTTAAATCATTTTGAGTATTTGTAATGTTATATGTGCTTTATTTCAATTTTATATACTATGTGCCTGGCATCGAGTGTCCTTCTCTTTCTAATAGATCCAACGAAAATAATGTTTGTTAAATATAACATAATACTAGACTCGGATGACCTGAATAGATAATTAAACGAACATTGGTTGCAGCGGGTGGTGATAACAATTATTATAATCAAGGTTGCGGTCTTGATATAAACACCTGACCCATTGATTACTTACATATGTCAGTATAAACTAAGAATTGTATAGTGTAGAAGAAAGGCAATTCATCCAGTAGACCGGTTTCGTCCTTATTGGGAACTCATCAGGTACTGGCCAGAATTTGCCGCGGACCGGATACGAACCTGGGCACGTCTGCTTCGGAATCTGGTAGTGCAATTGCTTGATGAGTTCCCAATAAGGACGAAAACCGGTCTACTGGATGAATTGCCCTTTCTACACTCATACAATTCTTAGTTTATACCTTGCGACATATGGGTAGGTGATTATATATCAAGACCGCGACCTGAATAGATATTTAATAAAATTAGGGTTCAGTATAAACAGAAAAAAATACGAATTTTTTAAAATTCATGGTAATATAGTAGAATGTTATCTTCTTATTTTCATGACGCTTTGATTAATGATGCGTTTTATATCAAACTTCAGCAAAAAAATAAGGATTTAAGCATAACTATTAAATGTACAGCTACTACTGAGAGAGTTGAATTAGGAATATGTAGGTGTGCTATGAATTGATGGGCACTAAAGAAGAGAAACATCTTATCAAATGGTATACAATTATAAATGTATATTATTTATTTTAGGCCGATCCTGGAATATGCCGCCGATGCTTGGAACCCAATGAAAAAAATATTATCAAACAAGTTGTGAAAATTATCAGCTCTGTGTCCTACACAATTTATTCCAGGAGATAGCAGTTAGTATCACTGCAAACTTTATAGTTTCGGTAGCTGTGTTATTGTATAAATGCATGCTACTTGACTCAGTGGACAGTATGATATATGAATTCACTTAAAAAAATTTGTGTAGTAGGAACTCGGTCTAAAAATTTGCCTAACTCATTTTATTTATTGGAAAATATTATTGTAATTACATTTAATTTTTCAAAAATTGTTAAAATTTACGATCAATTACCAAGGGGGCTCAGACAAACGCCTCTGCCTAAAAATTTCTTTCAAAGTTTTATGTTCTGAACTAGGAAAAATGTACAATCCCATTGTTCAGTAACGGCTTACAATAATTCGCCGACATCTTTTCAAAATTGATTTCAAATTTTTATACGCTGGATCAATAAGAACGCACAAATGCAGCGTTGACCAATCGCGTGTGACATCGCATCTATATAAGCACGATGCAATTACAACGCAGCCCAACTCCGCTCTGCCAGCTGCATATGATTGCTGTCAATTTCTTGGCCGCGTTGACTATCTACGCTGACTCATTTGTTTGCGTTTATCCCGCTGTGTCACTAATTCGACTAGTCATCAGGAAAGACAATCTTGATGTTGCTACGCATCCAGTCATTCATAATCGATTATCTATTAATGGGATTTCCTCCTGTGTGGGCTATTTATTGTTACCGCATATCTTCAACAAGCCTAGACTAGGCCTCCAGACAGCATATAACAGAACCTTCTTTGACAATTACACTTAGTCAGGAACATTTATTGAAGGGATCACCAGCTAACGCACAAGACCGATAGAGCTTGTGTCTGTAGGGACTTCTGGACACCCTCACGCTGCAAACACTCATATACTCTCATGGCATTTTCCGCAGAATGCATCCATGTCCATTTTAGAGACCATCCGTTACCTTTTTTATAATCAAGGTTGCGGTCTTGATATAAACACCTGACCCATTAATTACTTACATATGTCAGTATAAACTAAGAATTGCATAGTGTAGAAAAGGCAATTCATCCAGTAGACCGGTTTCGTCCTTGTTGGGAACTCATCCTGTACTGGCCAGAATTTTCCGCGGACAGGACTCGAACCTGGGCACGTCTGCTTCGGAATCTGGTGCTCTAACCACTGAGCCATCCTGCCGCACAAAGGCAATTCATCCAGTAGACCGGTTTTAGTCCTTATTGGAAACTCATCCTGTACCTCATCCGTTACCTTATCGGTCTTCTTGGTAACATCTCACGGCACATTCTTTTAGCCAGGTCATTGCTGTTCTTTTGAACTAAATTGTGACAGTAACTTCTCGTGTTTAAACATAAGACAAGGATAAATGTGATCAGCAACACAGTTTTAAATCTTTATATCTACTATCCGTATTGTTATATTTGGAAATCTGTGCATCATACCATAATATTAGCTATCAAAACAAATAAAAAATTTGTCAGTCATGGTTCTTACTTATGCATAATAATACACTCGAATTGTATTTTAATCTTTCAAATTATTGGTTCAGATAGCCTCGACGAAAAGTCTATTATTATTTATATAATCAATTATTGTATAAATGCGATTCATTAAATACTGCTTTATGTCCTAATTATAAAAATTATATCACAATTTAATATAGCCTATGCAGTGATATTACTGAAAGATGTTCGGGTGTTGATAAAGTCTATAACGACTTTATTGAGACTTACTTATTTATATGAGACTTAATTGACATATTTATGTGATGTGATGTCTTTTATCTATTGTACATTTTCTAATATTGCTATCTATTTGACGGAACTTATATGGTTTAACCCAAATAGAGATGTTCCATTTTCTTTTATCATAATCCGCCTGTGAATATATCTGACTTCAAGGATATCCGGCGGTTATATTTGTAATAAATTTATATTAGCTGTTTATCTGTCTGTTTTATGAAACACTGCACAGCACTCAGGGAAGGGCATTACATATCTGTAACGGCTCAAGAATAATTTGCGGACATATTGCCTAAATGAAAATCAAATTTAATTTACGCGGTACCAATTAAAACAAGCGAAATTTATAATTGACTGTTCACCTACGCTGACTTCTGGACTTGCTTAACAAGCAGAGTCACCTAGTCACGCCAAACTTGTTGCTGCTGTTGGGCCTTCACATGTGCCAGTCTCCACGGTGTTGTTGCAGATCTTCAATAAGACAATTCTGAGCCATCACACAGCCTCTCGCCTCTGATTTCAACGCGACAACAGTAGGAAGACCAGCCAGTCAACCAAAACCGGTCTTAATTGTCTAGTAGTACTTCTAGACACTGCTACACTACCTAATCTTCTCGAAATTTGCCGGAAAACGCAATTCCGGCCCTATTAAGATCCACCAACAGTAAGACAATTACTTGAAGCTGGGGCGTTTACAAATTGGCGACCTCGCCAGGATCCTAAGAACAGTACCGTTTTCTAGACTTGTTTCTACATCACAAGAATTTTGCCATGAATACAATCGACCGTGTTTATTTTTCATTTTATTATCGTGGGAATACAGAAAATCGAGGTTAGCACATACCAACATTTTTTACTCTGGTTGTGAATCTTTCTTAATTCGTGGTTTTCTAGGTATTTTTCAATGGGATACTGTGGCCGCCGATCTTTGATTTTGTGAAAGCACATAATTTTTTTTACTGTTCCAAACTTGTAAACTGTGCACGCTGATTTGTGATTTTGTGAAAGCACATTATTTTTTTACTGTTCTTAATTGGTAAACTGTGCACGTTGATTTGTAATCTTGTGAGTAAAACAGATTTCGTCAGTTTTCTGCGTGTGTTGAAGCTCATTGCGTCAGATTTCAACCGCGGAAGCAAATTTTGATTTCGTCGTTTTTCTGCGTACGTCGAAGCTCATCCCGTCAGTTTCAACTGTGGAAGCAGATTTTAGTAAGCGTTTCGTTTCACGTCTTTTTATATATTACATTTTGTTTATAAATTTATGCTTTTAAAATCCCGTAAGATAGTTAGAATGTCATGTCCAATTTTAGGTATCGATTTTCCTGTTTGGGATGGAGATGGCGACCTATTCTTTATGCGCGTGGACTCCGCTCTCTCCCAGTTTCCAGATTATGGTCGTCATCAAAAACTGTCAAAGAATTTGCTAAACTATCTTCAGAATTGCAGCAACAGACTTATTCAATGCTTGAGGCCATTAGGAAACTACCAAATCCCATTTCGGGCCTCCAAAATGAACTAGAATCTTTGCTGGGTTTCACTGAAATTGAGCAGATAATAAATAAATACGCGCAGTTTGACATGCCAAACATTGGCACCATTAAGATTTTAAGGAAATTGCGGAAACTGTGGTATAAACCCAATATTTCTGACCATGATGCTAAGGTTGGTTTTATTAACAATCTTCCATAGTCACTAAAATATTTCGCCAGACAGCTCCCCAACACTCTCTCTAAAGATGACTTATCTGAGAGATGTGAATTAGAATTTAGGGTTTTGGAACATAAGTTAAATTCGTCATCCTTTTGTCCATCCCCGCAGGATGATAGGATCTCCTCTTTAGAGCAGACAATAGCGAACATGGCTGAAGTCATAGAAGGATTAGCCATAGGGAAATCCGAGCTAAATCAGGTGAACGCTCGACCAAATTTTATGCCCAAGACACATTATAACAGTAGGCGGTGATCGAGATCTCCGCAATCCTTTAATAAATATGCCCCAAAGAACTGGTGTTATAACCACCAGAAGTTTTTTATTCATGCCAAGTCTGTCTTTGTTGTTCCGAAGAATTTCCGAATGAGTGCCAATTTCCACAGCTGACGGAAAGGACAACAGACCGCAGGCACAAGGGTGCATCAGTATCGGGAAACGTATGGCGCAGAAAGTAGAAGACCGTACTTTCTGCACATCAACGGCATCAACGGCGCTACAGGGAAGAAGCCAACTACAATCCGACATCCCTGTCGACTCTTTTCGTTCACGCCGAATTTTTCACATAGAGAACCAAACAGACAATGCCGGTCGCAATCACCAGCCTACTTGTTTGCATGACCCGGCCAAACAGCCCAACGAACGTCTGCACCTTCTTGATTTCAAAACTGGCGAAGAGTTCATCATAGACACAGGTGCGGCAGTCTCAGTTCTCAAGGGTGATTCAATGGCCGAGATGTCGCTAGGCGTTCTTCTCGCAACAGCTACAGGCGAGCCCATACCTACTTATGGCTGCCGGTATCGCACACTCAAAATAGGTTTACGGCGTGAATTTACTCACAACTTCATCGTCGCCAAGGTCTCACACAATATAATAGGCCTTGATTTCCTTTTGAAATTTAGGCTCATTGTTGATCTTGCCAATCAAAAGATCATCGAACCCTCCAACGGATTTGAGCAAAGTTTTTGGACACTTGCCTCTGATCGTTTGGAGTTACAGGTCATTCATCCAACTTCAGTGCATCATTCAACAGAGATATCAGCAGCTTTTCGAGAACACAAGTCGTTGTTTGATCTCAGCAAATCAGAGCTACGAGTTTCCAACTCGATGCACCATATCATCACACCAGGATAACCTATTGCACTGTGCCAAACTGAAAGCTGCCCAAGAGGAATTTTCAAGGCTGTTGGAATAGGGAATCATCAGACCATCGAAAAGTTCATTGGCGTCGCCACTGCACTTATTCTTCAAATCAAACGGATCTTACAGAGCCTATGGAGTTTAATGCAAGTTAAATTCATTGACCAAATCTGTTGCATATCCCATTCCCAAAATTAATACCTTACTTGAAACACTCAATTGCAGCAATTTCTTCTCAGAGATTGACCTCAGACAAGCCTACCACCACATCCCGGTATGGCCAGAAGATATTGAAAAGACTGGGGTTGTCACTCCATTTGTCCTTTTCAAATAGCTCTACATGCCTTTTGGACTTAATTGTTCTACACAGACATTTCAAAGATTCATGGACAACATACTTTGCGACGCCGCCGCTTACTATATGTCATATCTTGATTATATAATGGATTTCAGTGCAGACTTAGAATCTCATGTCAAGCATTGGCGAAATGCCCTCTCACTTTTATCTAACCACGGACTCAAGATCAATTGTGACAAGACACAGATTGCAACTATATCCGTGGATTTCTTAGGGCATCATATCATGCCAAAAGGTATTCAATCTTTGCCGTCAAAGGCGAATTCAATCAAGAATATCAAATTACCGAAGACTTTTAATGAGTTGCAGAAAATTTTGGGTGTCCTAAACTAATATCGAAGGTTCCTTCCCGGCCTTTCAAGACAACTTTATCCGTTGTGTAGGCACCTGCGGAATCAAAAAGGACTTAGCAAGAACTCAAACATTTCTTGGTCATCTGAAGACGAGAAATTACTTCAACTCGCCATCAACTCGTTAGCAAATGCTACTATGCTAACGCTTTCCGATTTTCAACGACTATTTCTACTCATGACACATGCTTCTGAGTCCGCTTATGGAGCCACGTAGGAACAAGAGATCGACGGAGTTCGGAAGCCTATCAGTTTCTACACGCGTTTGTCTCCAACCAATAGAAACAAGATAAAACACTTTCGGTCGAGAAGTTCTCGCTATCCATGATGAAGTACGTTATTTCATCAGCCTTATTAGCAGCAGCAGATTTGTTGTTTTCACAAATCATGCACCATTAGTTAGCGCACTTCAAAACGCGACTTCAACTGTCTCCAAGTACCCTGCCAGAGTTGAAAGACAGCTTTCACGTCTAAGCAAATGGCAATTCGACATCTTTCATATCAATGGCGAACAAAACTTCATTGCAGACGCCCTACCCTGGCCAGACATCTCCCTACAACCACCTTCGCCGTCGCGATTCCCAGTCAACTCTATGACCTTCGGGGAACCTGCACTAACGCCATTCATCCTGTGAAGAGAACAGCACGGTGACACTCACATTCAGAGATCAATTGCCCGTCAGCCCACCAAGTTCGTATGCCGTCTCTAGGAAGGCTTAACTATTTTTTACTTCACAGATACGCAGCCCAACAAGCCAGCTCTGCCGACCAACTTTCAGAGGAAAGATTTGGACTCAATTCACTCAATTTCTCACTTATAGAGCAAGGCGACAGTCAGATTTCTTACAGGTCGTTTCTAGGGTCACAGGCTTAGGTAAAACGTTAAACGATGGGTCTCCGAGTGTGCCATTTGTCTGAAAAACAAGATCTCACGGCACACTCGTTCTAAGTTGCAACATGTCCGAACTACTTTTCGTCTAGCCATCATCCACATCTACATAGTTCATCTGACAAAAGTTCAAGGTTTCAGCTACCTTCTTATTATGATTGATAGAATTACACGATGTTCTGTGGCATTACCTCTTGGCACCATTTCTGCAGACGTAGTCACTAACGGCTTTATCTCTGCATGGATATCCCATTATGGTGATCCCAATGAGGTCATCACTGATAAAGGCACTTGCTTCTAATCGGATCGTTTGAAAACCACCTTGTGGTAGATTGGATGCACTTTACGCCGTACTAGTGCTTACCATTCCCAATCTAACGATATGGTAGACGAAATGCATAGAGGAGTCGAAGCTACTTTAGCATCCTCGTCAATTAATGGCAACTGGGTCGATGCACTACCGTTTGTTCTACTTGTCATGCGTCCCATTCTCGTGAATCTAATAAAACGTCTGCGTTGCAACTCTTGTTTGGCATGGATCTACGCCAGCCTTATCAGCTCCAACGTATACTACTCGCACAGGATGACCCACAAGACAAAGCTACCCGCCTACAAATTCATTTCAGTAACAATCCTGAACAGCAGCCGAGATATACGCCTCGTCTAGTCTACGTTCACTCACAACTCCACAGCTGCAAGAGAGTACTCGTTTGCAACGACACTGTTGTTGCCCCACTACAAACAAAATATCGCGGTCCTTACCCAATTTTTGTCAGACAGCCGAAATACTTCATTATCATGCAAGGTGCTACACCTACATCGGTAAACGTAGACAGGTTGAAACCGTTTATCGAACCGCCTGATCCCGGGAACATAAAACCTTCTACATACGTCTCAGGCCTATCTGCCTACAATCTCAACCTATAATAGATTGCTTTGCCTAACGCAAAACTCATATTTTTTACATTAAATTTTTCGTTATTCTACGTATCTAATTTTAAAATTTATGTGCACCACTGGCGTGACTTCTATGAATCCACATGATTTATTTTCTTCTCACACTCATTTGTCTCACGTGGTATAACCAGATGTTCTTAGCTAAAAATTGTTTAGCATTTATTTTGAACAGTTCTTTTGTATTATGCCATCTCTGCGACAATGTTTGAGTTCACATTTTGTCGTTACCCTTTGATTTTCATGTATATATTTCTACAATATAAAGTAAAGCTCACGCCGGAGCTCTCATTGCCAATTTTGGTATGACCAGATACTTAGAGTTAACGCCTTGTGTAGCAACATTAAATATTTATCGATTTCATATCATGGAACAGGCCATTTTCAATGCATATCTCAACCTCACCAGTTCGTTTTCAAACACATTGACTATGATCCAGCCTGTTCAGGTTTCAGCATCATTAGCAATCTACCTTAAAATCCTCACGCTGCGGCTCACAAACCTTACACTGCTATATTTTGCATCACGCGGTTTAACCGGCATTTACAGCTAACAGTTTGTGTCGAAATTCCTCGTGGTTATTTGTCTTTATACCATTGTTGAAGCAACCAACAAGCATACATCCGTTCAGCATTCACGGTACATTTTTATAGCTATGGGCAGAATGATAACCATTTGCTTAACTGGGTTCGAACTGTGCCCTATATATATTATCAAGCCTCACCGAGAGAACTGTTTTTCTTTTTTCAGAGAGGAAAATTATGTAACGGCTCAAGAACAATTCTCCGACATGTTGCGTAAATGAAATTCCAATTTAATTTACGTGGCACCAATTAAAACAAGCAAAATTTGCCGTTTACCAATGGCGTGCTAGCTTTCGAATTCAACAGTATATAAGCACGGTGCATTTTCCATGCCTGTCAGTTATCACGTTAGAATAGAATGGAATAGAATATCTCTATTTGGATTCAAACCACACATGATCCATTAAATAATAAAATTGGAAAATGTGACAATATAAAAAAAGTTTTCACATCACATAAAAATGTGCAATTAGTCTCATATAGTTAAGTAAATCTCACCAGTTTTACTGTACAATATATTAATATCAGAAAGTTCGGCTGTAAGGAATAATAGATTCATCATCAAAAATAGGAAAAATTAAGGTATAATTCAAGTGTAACATAAATCATTTGTAACTGTTGCCGTCTAGAAGACTGGACAATTTGAGTTTAACTGTGAATGGTGTTTAGGACCTACTTTTATGCATTAAAATCTGTTTTTTTATTGCCGACCAACACATGGTCAATTTGGACTATCTGTAGAATTATATTTCTATTTGCAACATTGTGTAGAATATACGTATGACCACCGATGTTTCTGCCTTCTCACCTCAACCATCCGAAAAGGATCAGAGACTGATTAGGTGCTACGGGTAGTAATAATAGCCACCATTGATATGTAGGAGCGGGTACAAAATCAGGAACGAGATAGCAACCGCGCAAAAGTACCTCTACATATATGGCGCCCCGGTTCGTCGAACTCACAGCCAGTAAGGAATTAATAAACAGCTAGATTTTGAGAAATTCAAGCACTTTGGATGAAGGCCACTCCACACGTTATTGCCTCGGAAACGGCTGCACATTCCCGCGCACAGACGCGACGTTCAAGTGGGCGCGGTCACCCTCAACAACTCAGGAGGATCCGCCCATGGAAGGTTCGGAAGACGGGTGGGGTCAGCCTCCTCGGCGGCAGCAGAGGCTGGAGCACCCCAAGATTGTTGGCCGCTCCACGTCTGATTACTCGAAGCACGTTGCTTTCGCGGTAGAGCGCAATCAAACTATGGTCCTTTTTGCAACGGCTCCAGTCAAGTCATGCTTTAAACGCCCAAATGCCAGATGTAAGCTTACTACGCCACAATTATCTCTAAACCACCCACCCAGTCGACACCAGCAGTCTGACCTGCGCCAATGGCTCCAATATTGCGACGTTTGGGGTAGGAGTACACATTATCTCGTCCTCCAACTCAAAATGATGTTTCAAATATCCGTTCATCATCGCCAACACGACATGAAACATCATTGGACGTGACTTTCTCGAACACTTCGACCTAACCATCCGTCCAAGAACGCGAGAGATAGAGGAGCCAGTATCAGTGTTGACAGAGCCAAAATCAGTCGTTACACGGTATGGCAGAGCAATAACACCTCCTGTAAGGTTAGCCCCCTTCATTGTGTACTAATTTTCACTGTCGGGGGGGGTGTATGTAACACGCGGCTCCGTGTTACAACCCAACGATGTTCGATTTTTACAAACGCTGTGCTCTTTAAGGTCAAATATTCTAACTCTGTCCTTACACAATATTTCTCTTAACTGTGATTTTAGGAACAATCTCTGTTAGTCTCAAGCAGTTTTAATCGATATTTCTTGAACTGCAATTTTATTTGTAATTAATAGGGTTTTTATTAAATAAACAGAACCGCGCGCGATACGCATGGAGCACGCGGTGGACTATTGTGTCACAGTGGATTTATTTCGTTCAGTTGGATTATTCGCAGTTTACGCGAGGGATTTACTGTTCACATTTAACTATGCCTATCCGAATTTCAGAGAATAATGGATTATTATAATGACATAAGTTAAAAACATAGCAAGCAGTGAACTAAATATTTGTGAGTTTTTTGTCATTGAAGTCTTTACACGGTATTTACACATTCATTTTCAGTGACAACTTTTAACAGTGACTATGTTCATATCATCATGTATTTTCAATCGGTTGCATATATTCATTTCAATTCAGACATTTGTGTAAGAATAACTGCTTGTGTGCAAAACATCAAATTTATAAATAGCGTTCAACTTACCACCGTCTAGTGCATGAAAAATTTTGTTAACTGTGATGTGCATAAACATTCATCTTGTGAACAATGTTTTACTTTTGACGTTAGAGTACGGACAATTTAGTTTGACTGTGAATGGTGTTTAAGACCTACTTTTGTGTTAAAATCTGTTTTTATTGCCGACTAACACATGGTCAATTTGGACTAACTGTGAATTATATCTCTATTTGCAACTATTGTGTTAATATACGTATGACCAGATGTTTTTGCCTTCTCACATCAACCATCCGAAAAGATCGAGACTGATTAGGTGCTGGGTAGTAATAATCACCACCATCGATAGTAGTAAGCCGGGTACAATAATCAGAACGAGATAGCACAGCGAAAAGTACCTCCTACAATATAGCTCGCATAACATTTCAATTCTAATAATACAAAACTTGGAGATAAGAATCTCAAGAAATCTGTTTCCGATAACAATTATCCTTGACTTTTATTCAACCATGAGAAAATATTATCATAATCATAATTAAAAATATCAGCAGGATTGTAGACTTTTTCTAGTTCAGTAGATAAAAATTTAAAAGACATCTTAGATGGAGGCGTTTCTCTAAACCCGTTTGGCAATTGATTGTAAATTTTGTAGATTTTTTAAAAAAGAGAATAACTTGCTCGCAACATTCCCCACAGAAAGAGGAGATATTGCCAAATGTCCAGATCTAGTTCCAACTTCATGACTCTTTCTTATTGGATTCATATAGGCACCAGTCCACTGGTTCAGATGGAGAACTTTTATGCAATAGCACATCCTCCGAAACCATTAAGTTTGCAGTGATACCAACTGTAATCTGGTGGCGTATATAGTGCATGAGATAGGACTAATTTGTTTCACCACTTTTCTTTGTACAGCTTCTATCGTATTGGACAAACCATTTTCTAATGGATTCCAGGTACCGGCAGCATATTCTAGTATAGGTCTAATCCATATTATAAACATTTCAAATTTTATGTCATTCGATAAGATATTTCTATTTATTAGTGCCCATCTGTTCTTGGCACTGCCTACTATCCTTTCAATATATTTCTCAGCAGAAGCTGGACATTGAATTTGTATGTTTAAATCCTTAATTTTTTGCATAAATTTAATCTCAAAAACATCATTAATCACAGGATCATGAACATAAACCTAATTAAATTATGTTCTGTTACCTATTTTTAAAGCTCTCGTCTATTTACTGTTTACATAGTGTTCTCAAAATCTACTTAAATCATACAAATCTAGTTTCACATTATTTTTGGAGCATTCCACATTTTTTGGATCAATTGGAAAGATTATTTTTAAATTATCAGCGAATTTTAAGGATGACAGTTTCCAAATGAGCAAATACGATTTTAAATAAAATTGGCTCCAAACTTGATCCCTTTGGAATTCCACTTGTTACTCTTTTCGATTTTGATATCAAATCGTTTACTTGAATACTCATTCTTAGATTATATAAATAGTATCTAAGTAATCTAAAAATATTCGGATAAATATTCAATAAATTAATCGCATTCAAAATAGCATCAAAAGATATAAAGTCAAAAGCTTTTGAGATATCTATAAATACAATTAATGCATCTAACTTTTTCTCATTTAATGTAATTACATGTTTCCACATAGAAAGCATATTAGTAGTTGTCGAACTATCTTTCGTAAAGCCATGTTGACATAAATCAAATGATCTAATATCAATCGTTCTATTATCTTCAAAAACGAAGGGATAATAGATTAATCCATAATCACTGGCGCACGTTGGCTTACTTACTTTTGGCAACGGTTTAGCTACTATCGTTAGTATATCGATTGGTAATTTACCTTTATTCAAAATTCTATTTATAAAGTTGCAGAGCGCATTCATAAAATTTAAAGATAATTGAAGCAGGTTATCAATCAAAATACCAAGGTGATCTTTTTGTTTTTTTATTTTATTTTTAACTTTAATTTTATCAATGCATCACTGTCAATAATGAGTCCTGTTTCCTGGTCTTCCAAAGGATCAGGTAGTTCCATGAAATTTCTTTCATTCTGTGGATTACATATCAAATTGCCAAATACTTTATCCAATTCACAGAGAAATTCATACTCAATTTTATCCACAGGTAATATAAGCTTTAACTTTTCCTTATATTTACTGTAATCTGTGAGGAATTTGTATTCTAGTCTAGGATTACTCTTCATTTTGGCCAAAATAATTCGTTCTGATCTTTGACGAATTATCAGCAGTGATGAATTAATTTCGTTATCAATGAAATCTAACCTCATTTGTTTAATGCTATTGATAAGGCTACACTTTATTATATAATCTCGTTTAATTCTTAGTTTACACAATTTCCTATTAATTCGTTTCGGTATAATATCCGTAAACGTAGATACCTGAAATAAAATAGATAATAACGATGAAACAGAAGAAACAAATTCGTCAGTTTTCAAGATATAAAAACTTTCATAATCAATCAGTATGCTTAATTCTCTAAAAAGATTCCAGTTTATTCTGGAACATTGCACGTCTGCATTTTCAAAATTAAGTTTCTGTGTTTTGCTACTCAAGATGTACCATTGTAAGATAATTTATTTGTGATCAAATACTTTTAAATAGTTAACAACATAATAACTGTGTGATTTCACCCTTTCAATTTCTAAGTATACATGATCTAAGCATTGCAATCCTCCAGTTGATTCATTTATAATCTGCTTTAGAACATGATTAGAAAAAAATTGATTATTTCACAGTCATGTAACTACCTACCTACCACCACATTATAGCCATGACAGTCAAAAATAGATTGCAAAGAATTGGTAAATGTTTAATCATCATATAAAGTACCATACGGCGGTCTGTAAACCGCGGTTAAGATCAGATTGTCGATTTGTATAGATAAAAAATCAATAATAGCATTATATTCACTAGTATGTAAAATCTTCGCATTTAATACAGATTTACTATAAATGAGTACTCCTCGACCTCTTTTATCCAGCGATCTGTCTTTTCTGAATAAAGAATAGTGAGGAATATCAAATTCATGGTTTTCAATATCCTTGTTAGGCCATGTTTCAGATAATATTACAAAATCAAAATCGTTACTTATTATAAAATTACACAGCAAAAAGTTTTTGTTCCTAACACTTCGAAAGTTGGCATAAAATAAAGTAAATATAGAATACGACTTATCCAAACAATTATCGACTTTTACTGATTCAGCTTTGTTGGCTTCTTTATTGTTCGTTTCCTGGGTTTTGAGGCCATACTTCTTCTGCCGTCGCTGTCAACAAAATTTAGTAATGATAAATCGTTTTTTGTTATTGTATCTTCTCTCGATAAATTCCTTATAATATCGTGGTCAGCAGTAGAAGGCTTCCGCTCCTGGTTGTTCTTTAGCTTTTTTGCTTTAGCCAACTTTCGTTGGAGAAATGTTTTGTCACGTCCAATAAATATGCTATGAAAATTCGGATTCTCACCTTTCCTTTTATTGATGGCCTCGATCTGCATATTTGTTGGCCTCTTTGATAACCTTATAACCACCGGTCTTGGACGATCGGATCGTTTTCCAACCCTAAAACATTTAGCGATTTCAGCATGCGTCTTATCTTTGAACAGGACGTTTAATTTCTCGACATCTTTTATATCAGCATTTTCATCAAGATTAAATAAAATTAGAATAGAATAGAATAGAATATCTTTATTTGGATTCAAACCACACATATTCCATCAAATAATAAAATTGGAAAATGTACAATATATATTAAAAAATTATCACATCACAATAATTGTGCAATTAATCTCATGTAGATAAGTATATCTCACTAGTTGTACTATACAATATATCAATATCAGAAAGTTCGACTGAAAAGAATAATATATACATCATCAAATTAGGAACAATTAAGGTATAATTCGAGTGTAACATTATGCAAAAATTGAGAACCATGACTAGCAATTGATTGTATGTAATGTTAACTAACATGAAGATATAGTGCATAACATTTCAATTATAATAATACAAAACTTGGAAATAAAAATCTCAAGAAAATCTGTTTCCGATAACAATTATCCTTGTCTTTTATTCAACCATGAGAAAGTATTATCATAATCAAAATAAAAAATATCAGCAGGATTGCAGACTTTTTCAAGTTCAGTAGATAAAATTTTAAAAGACATCTTAGATGGAGGCATTTCTCTAAGCCCCTTCGGCAATTGGTTATAAATTTTGTAGATTTTCGAGAAAGAGAATAACTTGCTCGCAACATTCCCCACCAAAGGAGGAGATATTGCCAAATGTCCAGATCTAGTTCCAACTTCATGACTCTTTCTTATCGGAGTCATATAGGCACCAGTCCACTGGTTCAAATGGAAAACTTTTATACAATAGCACATCCTCCGAAACCACAAAGATTGCAATGACACAAACTGTAATCTAGAGGCGTATATAGTGCAAGAAATAGGACTAATATGTTTCACAACTTTTCTTTGTACAGCTTCTATCTTATTGGACAAACACTTTTTTAATGGATTCCAAGTAGCGACAGCATATTCTAGTACCGGTCTAATCCATATTATATACATTTGAAGTTTTATATCATTCGATAAGATATTTCGATTTATTAGTGCTGTTCTTGTTTGCTAATCCGCGCTGATACTTCATTCGCTAATATGTTTATTATTTCTTCCCGTTTGACTGCTGCTGTGCGCTACGTGTGCGTGCTGTCTCCTGCCATACGTTGACTTTTGTACTTGCTTCACACACAGTAACAATTTCGGTCACGCCAATCTTGTTGCTGCACAACTGGTGAGACGGAGCATTATCTACTTAATGAACCTTCACGTGTGCCAGTTATCACAGACCTTCAACGAGACATTGCTTAGCCTTCACGCAGTCTCTCGCCACTGATGTCAACCCCACAACAGAAGGAACAACGGACAGTCAACCAGAGCTGGTCTCAAGTGTCTAGGAGTATTTCTAGACACTGCTACACTAGCTAACTTTCTCGGCATCCGCCGGAGAACGCAAGTCTGGCCCTAATAAGGGCCCACAACCGTACTAATCTCAGCCATCTTGGCACCTAACTGACTTTGTGACGTCGTACGGCATTTACTTGAAGTCGTGGCGTTTTACAGTACAAACAAATGAAAAAACACGCTCTCTGATATAATAAATATGTAAAATGCCCCGGCTTCAAGTAAATGCCGTACGACGTTACAAAATAGTTAGGTGTTAGAAGTCTGAGAATAAGTACTGTTGGTGGTTCCTATTAGGACCGAATTTGCGTTCTCTGGTAAATGCCGAGCTAGTCTCAAGTGTCCAGGACTGCTTCTAGACACTTCTACACTATCTTATTATCAATGCATATCTCAACTTTATCAATTGCACAAAGACCACTCTACAAATGTCATGACCACAACGTCGAGCACTCTAGCTCCTTTGGTCGTATACAAACACATTGACAACGATCCAACCTGCTTAGGTTTTTATCTTAAACCTGGCAAATTCAGAGGCGATTTACCTCGAAATCTTCACGCTGCGGCTCCAAAAACTTACACTGCTCTATTTTGCCTCACGTGCTATGACCGTCCACTAGAGCTAACAATTTGTGTAGCAATTCCTAGTGGTTACCTGGCATCATATCATTGTTGAAGCAACCAACAAGCATATTTAAGCCCAGCACTTATGGTTCATCATATTTTTGCTTAACTTGGTTCGAACTCTGTCATGCATTTCTTATCTAGCCTCGCAGAGAGGAATATTTTTTTCTTTTTTTTCAGAGAGGAAAGTGTTGTAACGACACAAATCAATGGCCGACATATTGCGTAAATTAAATTCAAATTTATTTACGTTGCACCAATGAGAAAAAAGCGAAATTGCCGTTTAACCACGTTTAACCACGTTTAACCAATAGTGTGCAAGTAGACATATTGCATGCTATTTAAGCACGGTAATTTACCATGCAAGTCAGTTGGTCGTATCTGCGTTCTGCCTCGTGTTACACATGTGCGTGCTGTCGGCTGTCAATACCTACGCTGGATATTGATTTGTTTCACCAACAATTGGCAACATCCGTGACTCACCGTGTTGCTCTTCAACCAGCAAGACGAGCCAATTAATGCAGAACTTCAACGAAGTTATCCACATCGTGATAACAACAGCAGGAACCACAACCAGAGTCCACCCAAGGAACAGAACATCAACTTACATATATATAACTTACGAGAACGCCGCCAAGGCCCTGTTAAGGGCCCCCATATCAGTAACTAATCTCTATTCAGAGCACCTTAACCGAGTTTGTAACGTCGTACGGCATTTACTTGAAGCCGGGGCGTTTACAAAATTGGCGACCGCGCCAGGATATTGATTATTGTTCTGATTTTTTTGGTATAAATAAAATTGACTTCCTTTTTCATCTATTTGGGATAAAAATCGATTAACATTTGCGTTTTTCTCTACCGTGATCGTGGTTTTCTGGGAATTTTGATGGGTATATATATTCGTGGATTTGTGGTGAATTTTTTTGGGGGGTATAATAATAATAATACGGGGCATCTGTTCGTCTTTCCTACGTACAAAACGGCACCGTACGTACTGGACAGACTCAATTGCGGATTTTTGGAAGAAAATACTTCGACGCTCATTCAACTGTGGAAGCTGTTTGTGGGTAAGCGTTTCGTTAAAGTATATTTATACATTTTCATATTGCTTATAAATTTATGCTTTTAAGATCCCGTAAGATTGTTAAAATGTCAGGTCCAATTTTAGATATTGATGTTCCTGTGTAACACGCGGTTCCGTGTTACAACCCAACGAAGGTCAATTTTTACAAACGCTGTGCTCTTTAAGGTCAAATATCCTAACTCTGTCCTTAAACAATATTTCTCTTAGCTGTGATTTTAGGAACAATCTCTTTTAGTCTCAAGCAGTTTTAATCGATATTTCTTGAACTGCAATTTTATTTGTAATTAATAGTGTTTTTATAAATTAGAGAGAACCGCGCGCGATCCGCGAGGATCACGCGGTGGACTATTGTGTCGCTGCAGATTTATTCCGCTCAATTGGAATATTAACAATTTTTACTGTTGTCAGTTAATTGTGCCATTCAAAATTTCAGAGAATAATAGATTATAATAATGACATGAAATAAATATTCGTGAGTTTTTGATCATTGAAGTTTTTATGGGGCTTACTCCTTCATTTTAGTGATTGCTTTTAACGATGACTTTTTACATATCTTCATGTTTTAAATCGATGATAAAAATACAATTCAATCCAGACATTTGTGTAAGAATAACTATTTGTGTGTAAAACATTTTCCTCTATAAACATAAATCATCTTACTATGTTCATATTGTCATGTATTTTTAATCGTTTGACTATTCTCACTGTGAATGGTGTTTAAGACCTATTTTTGCTTAAAATCTATTTTTACAGCTGACTAACATGTATTCAATTTGAACTAACTGTGAATTACATTACTATTTGCAACTTTATATCTAATATACGTATGACCAGATGTTTTTGCCTTCTCACATCAATCATCCGAAAAAGATCAGACTGATTAGGCGCACGGGTAGTCATAAGAGCCACCATTGATATAATGTAGGGGTACTTTTCGCTGTTGCTATCTCGTTCCTGATTTTGTACCCCTACTACTTATCAATGGTGGCTATTATTACTACCCGAGCATTCAATCAGTCTGTTCCTTTTCAGATGGTTAATATTAGAAGGTCGAAGAAAGGTTTCATGTATATATTACACACAATGTAGCACATAAATATAATCACTGTTAATCTGAATTGAAGGAGTTGGATGGCAATAATACAGATTTTTAATGTAAAATTATATCCTAAACACTATTCTCAGTTAGTCAAAATTGAATATATGTTTGTCAGCTGTAAAAATAGGTTTTTATGCAAAAATATGATTTAAATGCATTCACACTGTAAGTAAATTGTCAACGATCTCAAAATAGACGGCAATATGAACATAGTAAAGTGATTTATGTTTATAAAGTAAAATGTTTTACACACAAGTGGTTATTGTTACACAAATGTCTGAACAGAATTGTATTTATACCATCGACTAAAACATATGATGACATGTAAAAATCATCGTTAAAAGTTATCATTAAAAATGAAGATGTAAATTGTTTAAAGACTTCAATGATAAAAAACTAACAAAGCTTTAGCTTACTACTTGCAATATTTTCAGTTCATGTCAAACTATTAATCCATTCTTCTATGTGGACACTAAATTAAGTGAAATAAATCCGCAATGACACAACAGGCCACCGCGTGATCCTCGCGGATCGCGCGCGGTTCTGTCTATTTATAAAAACACTATTAATTACAAATAAAATTGCAGTTCAATAAATATCGATTGAAACTGCTTGAGACTAAAAGAGATTGTTCCTAAAATCACAGCTAAGAGAAATATTGTTTAAGGACAGAGTTAGAATATTTGACCTTAAAGAGCACAGCGTTTGTAAAAATTGACCTTCGTTGGGTTGTACCGCGGAACCGCGTCGTTACCACACCTACGTTTTGGGATGGAGATAGTGAGCTATTCTTTATGCGCGTAGACTCCGACTTTCTCCCCGTTTCCTGATTATGACAGTCATCAAAAACTGTCGAAGGTTTTTAGCTAACTACCTTCTGAATTGCAGCGACGGATTTATCCTAAGCTTGAGGCCATTAGGAAGCTACCTAATCCCATTTTGGGCCTACAAAACGAGGTAGAATCCTTGCTTGGACCCACAGAGACGGAGCAGATAATAAACAAATATGCGCAGTTGAGACATGCCAAATCTTGGCCCCATCGAAATACTTGGGGAATTACGGAAACGTTGGTATAAAACCAACATTTCTGACCATGAGGCTAAGGTTGTTTTTATTAACAATCTTCCCCAAACATTAAAACTCTTTGCCAGACAGCTCCCCAACACTCTCTCTATAGATGACTTATCTGAGAGATGTGAGTTAGAATATAGGGTTTTGGAACCCAAAGTGAATCCATCATCCTTTTCTTCACCCCGCAAGATGATAGAATCTCCTC